>MDKH01071392.1:0-14586 GCA_005239495.1 Nicotiana undulata
CTTGCCTTGTAGGATTAGTAGTCCTAAACACCCTCCAGGACTTATAGGATGGGACGGGTAATGTCATCCAATAAGCATTTGTGACCAATACGCGCGCTTTATGTGGATATGATGCGGATATGATGACCGCTGCGCTAATACCATGTGTAGCCTCCACCTCGAGGTGTGACATGCCGGGTATTGCATTGAAGTGATCCGTATTACTTTAAACCAAGGAATATTCGTTTCAAATGTTTATGTTATTCAAACACCTTTAAAGATTTTCATACTTGTTTTAAATCCCCTCATATGTGAACCTTACTTGTTACTTGATCACCGTCCAAATTCACAAAACTAATTGGCTGGGACCCACAGTTGTGGATCTTGAGGGGTGCCTAATACCTTCCCCTTGAGATAATTTCAAGCCCTTACCCAATCTATAGTAATGCAAACTAGTTCATGAGTTATCAACTCTAGGTGCCCTAACGCACCATAAAAATCGTTAGGTGGCGACTCTTCCTTAAACCTCTTCCTTTAAGGAGTTGTCCAGAATGTCATAAACCCGATCTCTCCGTACCTAACCCGTGCGATAGAAAAAAGGGGGCACGACAGCATGGCGACTCTGCTGGGGATTTTCCCTAGGCTTATACCATTACAATTTACTTTGTGAATTTGGACCTTTAATTTTCATTTAAATGCTTCACCTTTTCCTATTCCCCGTTATATGCCGTTAGCTTCTTACTTTTTACAAGTATTTATTTCACCTGAACGTAACTAACATATCTTCATGTTTTCTTTGTAACCGCTTTCCATTATAACTGTTGTATTTCCTTTCTTTACTGTTTTTCTCAACGTGAAAATACATGCTTATCTGTTTTAATGCTTATTACTACATATCATGCTCCGGATTCATATTCCACTCGTGCCAAACAAAACCTATAGCAATGCTTACAATGAGTGGTTATGCTATTCCAATATTATTACCCCCTAAATTCGGAAAGGCGTATTTGTGGTAAAACTAGTCGATCAGCGGTGCAGTCGACAGTTTCGTGGCTTCCCCCTTGAGTTGTCCGCTCAAGGGTACCAGTCTAAAACCCCAATAGAAACCTTACTCTCTTGTTTGTTGCATGCATCATGGTAAAATCTGGCCAATCTAACGTGTTGTCCGCACAATCGCTTTTAAGATAGCCTTGTCCAAAGCCCATTGGGTTTCCCTGGAACCCAAAAGGACGCCTTCACGTTCTGTGCATTTATTTGGAGAACTTAAATGTTCATTGCTAATTATTGATATTAAATAGTCGAGCCTGGTGGGGGTAAGGGCCTAACCTTGTTTGTTCGCAGGAAACGAGGCACGAAGTCCCCAGACTCAGCATGATCTAAAATATGACAAGAAGGCCAAGCTTGGAGAAGGTCCTTCTGGGACCCAATTAGATAGGATTTTCATTTCCTCTTTACCAATGTAATAAGGCCGATGGCCATTAGTGATTTTATTTCTTGTATTGTCTTTGGATTCGTCCATTTTTACATCAATAAAATGAGGCATTTAGCATTCCAAGTTCTATAAATTAATTTGTCGCTAGGCCTACCTCAGGCACAAAGAGGTTCCCCATATTAGGATACGTTTTACATTTTCGCATTACGTGTTTAAATTACCGCAATATTCTTTATAATCCTTACTGACTTCCTTACCTTTATTTTGTTTTTCTTTATTTATTATTCCCCTCCCCCAAAGGTTAGTTCGTGCACTCTGGCATCAACAACTTATTGCACCAGATCAAAGGGCCCTCCTCCTACTCCTCATCCCAATCCTCCCAAAGGAAAAAGCAAGGGTAAAACTAAAATGGCAGATGCAAGCGATACTAGAAAAGACAACAGGGACGAACATGTTGAGATCATTGATGGTCAGGGTATTCCGGTTCTACACGAGGGTATGTCTCTATTAGAGAAGAAGCTGCTGAAGTTTCAAGAGGAACTTGACCAAGTCAAGAATTTGGCCCACTTATCATTCTCCCTCAACGTTCCAGACGTTCAGTTCCCAAATAATTTCAACCCCACTTTACCCCAAAGCGTCCCAAAAGAACCCAATCACCCCAAAGATCCCGTTCCACCAGCACCACGCAACTACAACACTCCACCTCCTCAAGATCAGACGAGAGACCACTTCCAGGCTTATGACAACCCCTGGGCGAGGTCCCCAAATTTCGACCGTCATCCACCAAAATAGTATACTGCCATAGCTGAACCCATTGACAAATTATATGAAAAGCTTAAAGCCGCAGGTTATGTCACACCCATCCTCGCTGTTACCCCCGAGAACCCATCTCAGTGGGTCAACCCAAACAAAACCTGTGCTTACCACTCCGGCATGAAGGGAAACACCATCGGGGAATGTCGTTCCTTGAAAGACAAGATACAGACCCTCATAGATAACAAGATAATTGTAGCCAAGGACCTTGCTCCTAATGTTCGCAATAATCCGCTGCCTGGCCATAAGGGTGGTGTCCACATGATTGAGGTTGATGATGACTGGGATCCCGAGGGATTGATTGGGCTGATTGCAGAGGGTGATCCGAAGAAGCCTGCAATTACTCTTTACCCGATCATAGTCCAGATGCATCCATATGAGGAAGTTGAGGTAAACATGTCCATTCCGCTTGAGTTTGAGTCAAGGACACCTGCTGAGGGAAAAGCCCCAAGGCCCATCAAAGTCGAGTTTGTGCGACCGCTCGAAGTTGAAATCCGGCCATCTTTAACATATACTCCGGCAGGAATAAGAATGACCTCACCTATTCTAGTGGTAATGTTAACAACGACACCCTTTTATTGAGACACCATTCCGTGGGACTATACTGCTGAAGAAGGGAGGAAAGGTAAAGGCAAGTGTGAAGAAGCCATCGTTGCACAGGGTATGACAAGAACTGGCAGAGTTTATACCCCTGAGCATTTGGCCGAGTCTAGCAAGCAGGCCAAAAATCGTCCCCCCATCATTGAAACAGGTTATGATGATCAGTGGAGAAAGATACAAGCTAAGGAGTACTCAGTCCTCGACCAGTTGCAAAACTCTAGAACTCACAGGAGTGCTTTGCTAAGAGTGATGAGTGAAGCATACGTGCCAGACAATATCACTAGTGCAGAAATGGCCAATATGGTGGGCCAGATACTGGAGAGTTACAAGATCACTTTCCATGAAGATGAATTACCGCCCAGGGGGCTAGGGCATAATAGAGCAGTACACATCACCGTACAATGTGAGGATCATTTCATCACAAGGATCCTAATTGATGGGGGTTCCACTCTTAACATCTGTCCGCTGGTCACACTGAAGAGATTGGGCAAGAGTCTATATGAGATAAAGGAAGGAGAGATAAACGTGAAGGCCTTCGACGATTCGCAAAGGTCAACCATGGGAGAAATTCCCTTATGCTTACAGATGGGACCAACTTGGTTCGATGTAGATTTCCAATTGATAGATGTGCCTGCATCTTACAACTTACTATTGGGACGACCTTGGATCCACGTGGCTGGGGCCGTGGCATCAACCCTACATCAAGCTGTGAAGTTTGAATGGAACCATCAAGAGGTAATCATTCATGGCGACGATAGCAACCATATCTATGGTCGCCAGACAATTTTGGTCATCGATGGAAGGAGTAAGTTGGGCGGAGAAATATATCATAACATAGATCGTGTTAACGCTATTGACAAAGGCAAGTGGTGGGGCAGTAAGATCGAAAGCATACTGAACTGGCAAGGGTACGAGCTGGTTAAAGGGCTCGGTAAGCATCTTCAAGGAATAACAAAGCCAATAACACTCAAAAAGAATGGTACTACTTTTGGTCTTGGGTACGAGTACACTTGGAAGGAGTTCGGGGACTGGTTGCCACCATGGCGCGGCCCCTACTACCCATTGGAGCAGCCAATACCCCGCATAGAGCAGACTTTCCAGCCGGCTAACATCATATATGGTACATACGAGGAAGAAGCGCTAGCAGCGATAAGGGATTTATTTATAGATGATGAGGATATGGAACGCTGTGTCATTTTTAAAGAGCAAGGGGGAGGAAGGCCCTTCCATACAAGTCGTGAGCAAGGGATCACATCTCAACAATTGGTCTATCAGGAAAATTAAAGTCCGTCGAGCCTCGGGCTAGCAATGCTAACAAAACAAACATTATTTATAGTTTATTTATTCAAAGCATTTCCTTCCTTTTCGCATTTTTTATTTCTGCAAGAAAAGAGCTCTTCTGTTCAAACAATTACTCAATTTATCAAAGCATTTTCAATTTCCTTATAAATCTTAAATTTAGTTATATTTACTTGCTACTGTTTTCCTCCCCATTACTTTATTCATACAACATTACTATTACTTATTTTGATGAACCGACGATTGTGACCTGCAATGTGGCAACGCAACAAATGGATTCCGAGTCAGACGAGGATGATATACCTGAGGATACTATTAAAGAAGTCGAGAACTTTGAGAATAGACCTAAGTCTAACTTGGACGAGACTGAGGTCGTAAACCTGGGAAACGCAGAGAACGTCAAAGAAACACGCATCAGCATTGATCTATCGCCGTCAGAAAAGGAGGAATATATGGAATTTCTAAAGGAGTATGAGGACATATTTGCTTGGTCATATGATGAAATGACTGGCCTCAGTACATCTATTGTGGCCCACAAACTACCAACCAATCCAACATGCCCACAAGTGAAGCAAAAGCTCAGGAAATGCAAGCCAAACATGAGCTTGAAAATCAAAGAAGAGGTCACCAAACAGATCAACGCAGGGGTTCTCTGAGTGGTCGGATATCCTACATGGTTAGCTAACATTGTTCTTGTACCAAAGAAAGATGGGAAGGTCAGAGTCTGCGTCGACTACCAGGATCTCTATCGAGCTTGTCCGAAAGACGACTTCCCCCTGCTAAACATACACATCTTAATTGACAATTGTGCCAAGCACGAGCTGCAGTCCTTTGTAGATTGTTTTGCGGGTTATCATCAGATTTGGATTAACGAGGAAGATGCTGAGAAAACGGCATTCATTACGCCATGGGGAGTGTATTGCTACAAAATGATGCCATTCGGTCTGAAGAATGCAGGGGCCACTTACATGAGAGCCATGACTACTATATTCCATGATTTGATTCACAAGGAAATAGAGGTATATGTGGATGATTTCATAATCAAATCAAAGAAAGTTGTTGATCACATGGAAGACTTGAGAAAGTTCTTCAACAGGTTAAGGAAATACAATCTGAAACTTAACCCCGCAAAGTGTGCGTTTAAGGTTCCTGCTGGCAAGCTACTAGGGTTCATTGTCAGTTGTCGAGGAATAGAGCTAGATCCGTAAAAGGTCAAAGCCATTCAAGAATTGCCACCACCGAAGAACAAAAGGGATGTTATGAGCTTTCTAGGAAGGCTCAATTATATCAACCGGTTCATAGCCCAGTCTACCGTCATTTGTGAACCAAATGGACCGAGGATTGTCAACAGGCCTTCGACAGAATAAAAGAGTACCTATCAACACCACCAGTCTTGGTACCCCCAGATCCGGGTAAACCCCTATTACTCTACCTGGCTGTATTAGATGGAGCTTTCGGTTGCGTTCTCGGGCAACATGACGAAAGAGGGAGGAAAGAGAAAGCAATTTACTACCTCAGCAAGAAGTTTACACCGTATGAGGCCCGGTATTCTCTACTATAACACACCTGTTGTGCTTTGACTTGGGTCGCACAGAAGCTGAGGCATTATTTCTGTGCCTACACAACGTAACTCATATCGAGGATGAATCCGCTCAAGTACATCTTTCAGAAACCTATGCCCACTAGCAAGCTGGCTAAATGGCAGATCCTGTTAAGTGAGTTCGACATCATTTACGTAACTCAAAAGGCAGTCAATGGACAAGAATTAGCCGATCATCTCGCTGAGAATCCTGTGGACAGAGAATACAAACCCTTAAAAACGTATTTCCCCGATGAGGAAGTATCATTCGTAGGAGAGGACATTGCAGAATTCTACGACGGTTAAAGGATGTTCTTTGATGAGGCCGCGAACTTTAAAGGCGTGGGTATTGGTGCAGTCTTAATTTCAGAAACTGGTCAGCATTACCCGGTATCCGCCAAACTCAAGTTCCCCTGCACCAAGAACATGGTTGAATATGAGGCCTGCATCCTTGGGCTCAACTTGGCCATCGACATGAATGTTCAAGAATTATTAGTGATTGGTGATTTAGACTTATTAATACACCAAGTTCAAGGAGAATGGGCAACCAAGAATTCCAAGATACTACCATACCTACATCGTGTGCAGGAACTGAGAAGGAGGTTCACAAAGATTGAATTTCGGCACGTTCCCAGAATCTAAAATGAGTTCGTCGACGCACTGGCCACCTTGTCATCTATGATCCAGCATCCAGATAAGAATTTCATTAATCTTATCCCGGTGGGGATTCACACTCAGCCGGCTTACTGTGCCCACGTTGAAGAAGAAGAAGATGGAAAGCCTTGGTTTCATGATATTAAGGAGTACTTGGCAGAGGGAGAGTACCCAGAGCTTGCAAACGCCACTCAAAAGCACACTCTACGGAGATTATCAAAAAACTTATTTCACAGCGGAGGAATCCTATATAGGAGGACTCCTGATCTGGGTTTTCTAAGATGTGTCGAAGCATATAAAGCAAAGAAGCTGTTGGAGGAAATACATGCTGGTACATGCGGTCCTCATATGAACGGGTTTGTTCTAGCAAAAAAGATACTTCGGGCTGGTTATTTCTGGATGGCCATGGAAACAGACTGCATCCAGTATGTCCGTAAATGCCATCGATGTCAAATACATGGGGATATGATAAAGGTACCTCCCAGTGAGCTTAATGCAACAAGTTCACCCTGGTCGTTCGCCGCTTGGGGCATGGATGTCATTGGACCAATCGAGCCTGCAGCCTCCAATGGACACAGGTTCATTCTGGTTGCCATTGACTATTTCACCAAATGGGTCGAAGAAGCATCTTACAAAGAAGTTACTATGAAAGTAGTAGCCGACTTTGTCCGCGAACGCATTGTTTGTCGGTTTGGAGTTCCTGAGTCAATCATCACCGATAATGGTTCCAATCTCAACAGTGATTTGATGAGAGTAATGTGTGAAACCTTCAAGATCAAGCACAAGAATTCTACAGCATACAGACCTCAAATGAACGGAGCCGTTGAGGCTGCCAACAAGAACATCAAGAAGATACTGAGAAAGATGTTAGAAAAGCACAAGCAATGGCATAAAAAGTTATCATTCTCCTTACTGGGGTATCGCACCACGGTTCGCACATCAACCGGGACAACTCCTTACATGTTGGTATACGGTACAGAAGCCGTCATTCCTGCTGAAGTTAAAATTCCCTCTTTAAGAATCATACAAGAAGCCAAGCTCAGCAACGCCGAATGGGTAAGAAGCCGCTATGAGCAATAGGCCCTCATAGACGGAAAGAGAATGAACGCGGTTATTCATGGTCAGCTATATCAGAACCGAATGACCAGAGCCTTCAACAAGAAAGTCAAACCAAGACGATTCACACAGGGGCAGCTGGTGTTAAAGAAAATATTCCTCATCAAGATGAAGCCAAAGGGAAATTCTCTCCCAATTGGCAAGGCCAGTACATGGTTCACCGAGTATTAACAGGAGGAGCACTCATACTGGCAGAAATGGATGGAGAAATTTGGCCTAAACCAATCAATTCAGACGCAGTCAAGCGCTACTATGTGTAATCATTATGCTTCTATCAATGTTGTAATTGAACTATGCCTGACCTGATTCCTGTTTAAGAGGGGATACGTAGGCAACCCTATGGATTCGGTCACACTTTAATAAATTTTTCATATTCCCCAAGAATGGAAATTGGGGCAGAATTTTGAGGAGGGACCTCAAAATTCCGAATCAAGTTCAGCCAAGCACCGCACCAGTAACAGCCAGAGCCTTCACCCACCAAACTAGGGCAAATTTTGAGGAGGACCCTAAAATCTCCGCAGCAAGATAGGTTGCAATGTCTTGAACCGTGTCATGGTCGTCGGTTCATCCAAAGAAAACTATTCTTTTCTATATGTTATATCATATTTTATAAAATTGTGCATATTCATTTCTCAAAAAACAGTTGGTTTTAGCAACGCTACCCCTGAGGTACAAACAAAGTCATCATCATCAAGCAGATAGGCCGATCCGAGCCAGCAGGGATACGAACTAACTTTTCCCTCTACAGAACTCACGGTTTTTCTTCGGATGCAGACACAAATACAGCAAAAGCCCAAGACATCCCATTACCCCCACAAGACGCGTGCTTTTCAAGGATACACTCCCGAACTCATTGCACTTGCCAACGCTTACTACTATCATCATTGCAAACGATACTTCATTCACAACAGTCGTATCATCGCACTTTATCATCAGCTAAGAACTCTTACTATCACTTTATTTTCTGCATTGCATGAGGCTACCTTCATGCCTCTCGAGACTAAGCTCTGTCTCCATCTTGCATGAGGTTAAGCTCTACCACCATCTGCATTCGCATCTCTGCACAAGGCTACCTTTCTACCTTCCGAGACTAAGCATTGTCTCTCTGCATTTTTCTCACATTGCATAAGGCTACCTTTCT
The DNA here is from genome assembly GCA_005239495.1 of Nicotiana undulata. NCBI lineage: Eukaryota > Viridiplantae > Streptophyta > Magnoliopsida > Solanales > Solanaceae > Nicotiana > Nicotiana undulata. The sequence continues at coordinate 8,614 of MDKH01071392.1, forward strand.
TCCTTCCGAGACTAAGCATTGTCTCTCTGCATTTTTCTCACATTGCATAAGGCTACCTTTCTTCCTTCCGAGACTAAGCATTGTCTCTCTGCATTTTTCTCACATTGCATAAGGCTAACTTTCTACCTTCCGAGGTTAAGCTCTACCTCCATCAGCATTTACTTCCTGCATTGCATAAGGCTATCATTCTGCCTTCTAAGGTTCTACGATACCTCTCTCCGCATCTTATTACACTACAATGAGCTCCTTTCTACCTTTTCAAAGTAGTCACCTTTCATTACGTTATTTATCTATGTCTTGTCGACATCATATTACTGCATTCTTCATGGGCTGAAATATCGCCAACTTGTCCAAATGCTTCATCGTTCAGAGGCACCATCCTCATGGCCCGAGAACATCATTTCATAGCCTGCGGATCTCTCATATTCAACTTGCATATCATTATTCAAAGGCATCATGGTTGGAAGGTACCATCCTCATGGCCCGAGAACATCATTTCATAGCCTGCGAATCCCGCACCAAGCGACTCATGGCCCAGGACATCATGGTCTAAGGACATCATCTTAATGGTCGAAAGACATCATTCATAGTCCGACGGGAACTTACATCATGTTTATATTATGCACAATATACGATTGTTCTTTATTTGCAGGTAACCCGGCTGGAACAGCCAACCAGGCAGGAGCAAACCGCTCCAGTTCTTTGACACAACCCTGTAAGATCTTCCTACTTTACCCTACTACGCACCTTGAGTCTGTTCTTGCGAGACGTCACCGGTATATTTCGCCGATGATTCCGGAACTATATACGGCCTGATTCCTCTAAAACCAGGGATATGTAGGCAGCTCAGAAGCCAGGGTGCGGCCGAATTCTATCCCGCAGTTTCATCTGGGTCAAAATTGGCCATCATATCTTTACCCGACAACTCTTTCATCCTTCCCGGGTAAAGAGGGATAGCTGTTGATACCCAATTTTTTCTCAAATTATTTTCAAATCTGTATATAAGCTTTCAAAATCACTCTTTGCAATAATGAGTATTTTTCTAATTTTTCATATTTTATCTAAATTATTTCCCTATTTATTTAATACTTCATATTTTAATAATTCATAAATTGTGCTTTAAAACTAATTTCAAAATACTTTCCAGTTCAGTATGTCATTTATAATCACTTATTATTTATTAAAATCCAATTATTTCGTAAGTTGACCAATTGTGTCTTGTTTAATTTCAATTACGATAATTTTGCAACTATAGCATAATTGCACAATATATGCTATTTTAATTCGATAATTATTCAATTACCTTAATTGCATTTATTTAAACTAAATTTTCATTTTTTATATAATTATTAGTTGTTTATTAATTAATTAACTATTTATTTTGGAATTAGGAAATCATGAATTCATTTGAGCATTTTGTCAAACACCATGTGGTCCCTTAGCTTAGCTAAACCCATTTTAGTGAAAGATTACTTTAACTAGCTTCCCTTTACTAGGTTATGGAGGATTATTCACATGCATGCAAGTCTTATCTCTTATTTTCACAATTAGCTCATATGTTCTACCCATTTTTAGCTAAAACCTGAGAATTAAAAGGAAATGGGGTGGGGACTTACCTCTTAGAGTGAAGAAGACGAAAATTACTCGATAGTTTCTGGGCCTGAGCAATATTTTAAGAATTGATTTGGGGAAGATGAGGACTTCTCTCTCTAGAACCTACTCTCACTTCTCTATATTTTTGTTCAGATACCCATTAAAATGAAGGGGCGGGGTGTTTTATTAAACTGGGGGTCAGGTGCAAAAATTAGAAATTAAAAGAGCCCCGAAGCAGGAAATGCGGTCAGGAATGCGATCGCATTTCTTCTATGCGATCCGCATTCCTGTCGTATAGTTGGCCCTAAAGTGGGCCAAAAGGGGAACCGGACTACCTTGGTATGCGACCATTATGCGGTCCCCATACATATTATGCGATCGCATAGTGCATCGCATAACCCCCTACGCAGAAAATGGAGATGCAAGGATGCGACAGCTATGCGGTCCGCATTTCCAAAATGTGATCGCATCTTGGGCTGCATAGTTGTCCTCAAATTGGACAGAAGGCTGTCCATGTATGCGACCACTATGCGGTCCACATACCTGTTATGCGATCGCATAGTGCGTTGCATAACAACGCAATTCTGGAAAATTATATGTTTTAAGTCCCGGGGTACTTTTTACTTCAAAAGGGTCTATTTTTAAGAACTTCTACAGTTATAACAACACGGGGACCTATTCAGGCATTATTTTAGACATGAAATTTTACAGGTCATTACAATAGTGAAATACGAATTTCCTTAAGTTCAAATTTTTGTTTGGAAGGTATTTTTACGTTATCGAGGTCCAAATGGAATTACGAGATCGGGAATAGTTCTGTCATGTCATTTATGACTTACTTGCAGTATTTGGTGTCATTAAGAGTAGTAGAGGTAGGTTCGGCGCATTGTTAGCGAATTCAAGAACTTAAAGTTCTTAAGTTTGATTCTAGGGGTTTCAAGCTGTGATTTTAAGTTTTAACGTGGTTTTGGGTGTTTTGAAGGCTCGAGCATGTCCGTATTATGATTTGGGACTTGTTGGTATATTTGGACGAGGGCTCGGGTTGGCCCATATGCCGCTCGGGCATCGAACGAGTCTAAAAACCAGCAAAAATAGCTGCTAGTGCACCGAATCTTGTGCGACCGCACCTGCGGTGTCTCAGTCGCAGGTGCGAAACCGCTTCTGCGGTCTTTTCCTCACAAGTGCGGCCCCAGGAGAGGCTTCCACTTCTCGCAAGTGCGGATCAAAATTCGCAGGAGCGAAGCCGCAGGTGCGGGCTCTTCTCCGCAGGTGCGAGCCTAGACCCCCTTGCCCAATTCTGCAGGTGCGAGATTTTACTAGCAGATGCGAGACTGCAGGTGCGGTCCTTGAGCCGTAGGTGCGAAAGACCTATAGGCAGTGAGTTTATTTAAAACACGGGAAAGAACCATATTTCACCATTTTCTTTCCTCCATTGGCGACCTTAGGAGCTTGAGAAAGAGCCAAACGACCTAGCTACTGAAAGGTAAGTAACTCTTATCCTAATGTTAGTTTAATACTTGAATTCCTAGGTATATTAACATCTTAAATTAGTATAAATCAAGGGTTATAATGGAAACCTAGGGCTTTATGGAATTTGGGGAATTACCCACTAACTGCAATGAAATCATACAAAAATCATATATTAATGATCCTTAGGTTATAGGTAATTGTTTCCTTCGAAAATTTCCGCAATCCGAGCATGCGTGTCCGGGGGTGTATTTTGGGATTTTTCAAAGTAAGTTGAAATAACTAATTAAATAGAGGAATTTCATACTTTTGATTATAAATTAATTTTTTTATGCAACATTTGACTAGTTTCGAGTCATTGGGAGACGAGTTTGGAGTTTCGGGCGCATTCTTGACCCGGAAAGTAGGCTCGGCATGAGGTGAGTCTCCTTTATAACCTTGTAAGAGGGAATTGTCCCCATATGTGATTATAAATGATTGCATGTCCTTATTTGCGGGGCCTACGCACACACGAAGTGACGAGAGTCCGTGCGTAGCTACTATTATGCCTTGTCGGGTAGTTTAGGATTCACAAGCATGATTTATGTGTTGTATCTGTGATCTTGCATGTGGTATAGGTAGTCTAATATCCTTAGATTTCATATATGAAGGCCTAGGAGGTTATATTTTGAAGTTGGCATTAATGAATACTTTTCTGCTAGTATGATCCCATGTTAAATTATCTGTAATCCTTGTTAATTATGTATATGTATACAGGAACCCGTGTCGCATGTATGATTCGCGAGCGGGGTAGCCCTAGAATTATGTTAACCGCATCGCATGATCAATTCGCGAGCGGGGCAGATAGATGCATCTATGGTTCGAGCCTTTCGACCCTTCGGCAGTGCACATTTACTTTTCACGTTGTATCGGCCGTACGTTCACGGCCTGTTATGTGTTTGATATTTGATGGGAAGCCCTGTAATTGTAACTATTGATTTTATGAAAAAGGGAAGGTTAAGTAGCTAGTATTCTATGGAAGTTGATACGTAAAGGTACTAGAGAATGTTATTTGATGCTCCTTTCCTTATTATTGTTCATTACTGCTATTATTGTTTAGCCTGTATTTATTGTATATTGTTTGGCCCTAGTCAGTATCACGTCGACCTCTCGTCACTACTTCTTCGAGGATAGTCGGGATAATCACTGGGTACATATTTGTTTATGTACTCATGCTACGCTTATGTACTTAATTGTACAGGTTCTGAGGCTGGTCTGGTTATCAGGCCGGGGCTCGACCCTGAGTTATATCTGGACTTGACTTCACAGTGAGCTGCTTCCCTTGGTGATTCTCAGCAGCACTATGGAGTTCTCTTTTGTTTATTCGTGTTTACTTCTTTCAGACAGTAGGATAATTTATTTCATCTTTTGTATACTCTACTAGTACGCCTGTAGACTTGTGACACTGGTTCCTGGAACACACGTAGTGATTAATTTATTTTTGGATTGTAAATATTGGGTTATGATTCCTTATGGTTGATTCTGTCTAAGTCAATCTATTTTATCCGTTTGTAATTAATGTTTAAACCTAAGATTTTGCAAGTGTTGGAATGTTTTATCAAGAACGGGAATTTCATTAATAAACCAAGTGTTGGCTTGCCTGACCACGGTGTTGGGCGCCATCATGACCTAAGTTAGGATTTTGGGTCGTGACATTTAGGTTGCTAGGGATTCTGGATTATTATAGAGTCTAAAGGAGTGCAACTAAGGTATGTTGGCTAAACTTCCTCCTTCGGATTGAAATTCCATAATGTTTTCCAAAGATTTAAGTATAATCGGCTCGAAATTCCTAATTTCTATATTCCAGGTCATCCCGTATGAACTAACAAACTTTATTATTTCGAATGAGCTTATTATCGAAAGATAGAGGTTTAAAGTATGGTTTGTTTATTAAAATGGTATGTCTTTGAGTCGTATTCTAAATGAGAACTAGTATACCAATTGAGTGAGGAAAATTCAATATGCTTGATAATCCTACTTGTTCCTACATATAACTAATGACTTGATGGAATATGTCTCGTTGTTGATAATCTATAAAGAGTAATTCAAGGATGATTGGTGTACTGCTTGTTTATGACTTTGATGTGTGTTCCCATTGTTGGTCGGTATACCTCCTTCTTTGTGAAGGACCCTTTGTGTTAAAGGTTCCCATATTGATGCACTTGAGGTATATGATTTCTGGATGTTCTATATGTTGTTATATTGTGAGGATCGTTGAAATTAAGTGAAGTGAAACTATGAAATATAAGCAAAGTGCGGCCATCGTTCCATGAATAATGAAACTTGTGAAAGGCCCAAGAGCCAAGAAAATGTTGCTATTATGAGAGGTTGAAATTGCTAACAAAGATTTGTGCAATGTGAACGATTTCTGAGATGGATACATTTATACATATATGTTAACTTTTTGTGCAAACTAACTAAAAATGTTTTTGGGATTATCATTAGCAAAACCGAGGAATGGGTGGGTTATAAGGCCGAGACCTGAAACTACACGTGTCGGTGTAGGGGTGGATGGTGATTGATGTTTGTTCCCCTAAATTGGAATGAAATTGGTACCTGTGAATTGGAAAATGAAAGAGACCAACCCACACGGCTTATGTGGGAAGGCGACTTAGCTGATAGGGTTGAGATCAGACTCCATGTTGCGCACATGGTGGTACTACTCATGTAAAACCTTTCTTTCACATCATATGTCAAACCACATCGTTCGTGGGGAGATGGCCTAGCCGATCGGGAGTGATCGGATGCCGTGCTATCAAAGACAGTGGAATATCAATGCTAATGATCTCCTATCCAAATGTATATGTTTACACACACACACACACACACACACACACACATACACACACACACATATATATATATATATATATA
>ML242094.1:0-74426 GCA_005239495.1 Nicotiana undulata
AACAAATACAGAAAATATATTAAATTCCTTAAGCTTGTTAAAACTCTGTATTTGTAAAACAATCCGAATCCGAGCCGAGCGAGCGAGCGACGACGGCGCGAGGCTTGCTTTCTTCTCAACTCTTTATTAGCTAGAAGAAGAGCAATTTCTTATATACCCATCAAAAGTCTTTTCCTCTTCCTATGTGGGACAATTAAGGAGGGAAACTCAAATATTACTCAAATATTTTATTTTCTCCTCCATTTCCCATTCACCCATTTTATGCATTAATATATCATTAAATACTTATAATCCCAACAGTACCGTGTATATAGGTAAAAATAAAAAAATAATGTGTATATCTATCTATAAATTATTAAGATGATGCTACAATAATACTTTGCATTAACATGTCATCCTACTATCATAGTAAAGAGTACTGTGGATCCCAAATATTTAACCTGCACAGCCCGAAAATCAAGTATTTGTGCACTTCGCCCGGATGTTTGTATTAGAAACATGTCTCAAAGCTCAAATCTGTTTCAATTTTCTTCAAATGTCTTTTCAAACCGTAATTTTGAGTTACCATTGCTAATTAAGTTTTAAATTACGTCCAATCTTCACTAATTTGAGCACGGAACCACCCTCCAAACCTTCATACGCTCATAATTTCGTTTCTAATGATGCAATGTTTGAATGAACTTGCACGCACCTCGACTATTTTATTAGGTACATGCATCGGATAATATTATTCACCAAAACTTAAAGTAATTAGAAGGAAAAAAAGCACCTAACGTTTCTTTTTTTTTTCTTTTTCTTTTATGTTATGGTTCGAATTATGATTCTCTTGTTTTTCCCCCACTTAGCTTCATTGACTGCTAGATACGTATGCCGTTGATGCGGCTGTGTTCGTAATATTTGTCCCATATTAGCTAGGATCCTTCAAAGAAAATTTCAAAATTAAAGATTTGTCTTAATGAACAGCTACCAATTGTTTGTAACAAAGTATCATTGTTCAAAAGCATTGACTAGCTAGCATTAAAAAATCAAGAATTATGATGGAGTCACGTATGTAAATATATACGCTGAAAAATCCATACTAATAAGTCGATACTACAAAAAAGACACTCCACAACTTTTATCACCACTTCTCTCAACATTAAGAAACTACGTCCATCTATTTCACCACATTCCTTTGTTCATTTCCTCGAAATCCCTTACGATAGCTCGTCCCATGTCCTCCCTCCCAACATTGAATCCGCCAAGAACCTGCCACTTCCGCTCCTTGTGGAGGCAGACCTATATTATATAGTGAGGGGTCACTAGACCCGTGAGTTTCGGCAATAAATCTTGTATATGTATATGTATATAACTTGAAAGTACTTGACACCCTTAACACTAAAAGTCTTTAGAGGGCACTGGTTGAGCAAAATAATGTGCCCCATCGCGTAAAAATCTTGAGTCCACCTCTAGCTCCTCGTCCAATTCATTGAATCCACTACCTCCCTCAAAACCGACCTTCACTAAGCTCGTGTCCGATCTTGTTCTTGCAAAATAATTTCCCGATTGGTGTCATTTCGGATTTGTTCTTTCCATGGACAGCTGAAAATGCTCGTAGGTTTGGAGCTTTTAATGTTATATTCAATGCTGGTGAAAGTTTTTATTCAACTTGGATAAATCTTCCTTATGTTGAAAACATTTCAGATGATGAGATCTTTCTTTCTGGTTTCAAAAGCCATACGTTTAGAGGCGGATCCAGGATTTAGATTCTGTAGGTTCAATTTTTAAAGATTTTAGCATTGAACCCATTGTATTTTTAAAGTTATGGGTTCAGACCTACCATTTGTTGTAATTTTAATGAACTTTTATACATAAATTTATGCTCAGCGACGAAAGTACTGGGTTCAGATTAACCCGACAGATATACTCTACATCTGCCTCTGCATACACTACTTGTTAAGGACTTGACAGATGATTTTAGAGCCGTTACAGGTAAATCTGGATTCAAGATTTAAACTTAATGTGTTCAATATTTAACGTTCTGAACGTCGGACATGTTGGGTTTTTAAGCATTAATAGCTTAAAATAAGGTGAATGAGAAATGGAGGGAAAATGAAATATTTGAGTAATATTTGAGGTTCCCTCCTTGATTGTCTCACATGGAAAGAGTAAAATATTTTTGATAGATATATAAGCAATTGATCTTCTTCTAGCTCATAAAGAGTTGAGAAGAAGGCAAGCCTCGCGTCGTCGTCGTCGCTCGGCTTCGGATTCGGATTTGGTCAAATGATGATTAATTAATTTTTTGGACCAAATTTATTTGTTAATAGTAAATATTAACAGAAATGTTATTAAATATTTGGTTTAATAACAAAATATTAATATTAAAATAAATATTAATATTAAATCCATTTCAGTTATCCAATATTCAGTTTTCTATTTTTGTAACAGAAAATTAACTACCCCTCAATTTTCCCTCTTTATTGTTGAGTAAATAGCCAATTATGTCATGGCATTTATTCTATGACCGTTTTGCAAAAACAACCATTCTGAAGAGTTGCACCTCTTCAAATTTCAACCCAACTTTAGCTATAAATACAAGTCCATTCTCTCAAATTTTGCATACTAATTTCTGAGTTCTCCTCCTTCCTTCTGCATATTTTTAACTTCAAAGAAAGAAACAGTAAGTGTGATTTGCTACCGAACTTTGTGTTCGCTGAAACACTGGAGTTTGAAATACCACTACACCAGTGTGTAATTCGTTCTATCCTGAGAGGAAATAACCCATAACCTTGGGTACTAGGAGGGGATTAAATTCCTTAAGGAAACACTGTGAATTCAGTGGGCTCGAATTGGTTTTGTTATTTCATTTACATTTCTGTTTAGGTTATTTATTTTCTCCAGAATTATTTTACAAATACAGATTACTAACAAACTTAAGGAATTTAACATTTTTTCTATATTTGTGTTATATTCACTGTTTCTGGAGAGTAAAACCTTTGTGGTTTTGTACTCTATTGGAGATTAAAATCTACGTGATTTTAACGTTTGTGATATTCTTTTACAGAAATGACGAATGACAACGGAAACCAAGTTGTTCTGATGGCAACTTTCAATGCCTCAACGAGCCGAACAACACCGGCAGCATTGGCACCGGCTGAGAAACCCAGAAAATTTTTCGGGATTGATTTCAAGCGCTGGCAGCAAAATATGTTCTTCTACTTGGCTACTCTAAGTCTCCAAAAGTTCATCAAGGAAGATGTTCCTGTGCTATCAGATGAAACTCCAGAAACTGAACGCTTTCTCGTGATTGAGGCGTGGAAGCATTCAGATTTTTTGTGCAAGAATTATATTCTAAACGGGCTGGAGGATGCTTTGTATAACGTCTACAGTGGCGTGGAAACGTCAAAATAATTGTGGATAGCGCTTGAAAAGAAATACAAAACTGAAGATGCCGGATTGAAGAAGTTCGTTACTGCAAATTTTTTGGACTACAAAATGGTAGATAACAAGTCTGTTATTACCCAAGTCCAGGAATTGCAAGTGATTATTCACGATCTCCTTGCTGAAGGTATAAGTAGAATTAAAACTAATATTGGTAGTATTAATTTTATTATGTTTACTAATAGAATTTTCATTGAAGGTCTTGTCATCAATGAAGCATTCCAAGTAGCCGTGATGATTGAGAAGTTGCCTCCGTTGTGAAAGGACTTCCAAAATTATTTGAAACACAAACGCAAGGAGATGTTCCTTGAAGATCTCATTGTTCGGTTGAGAATCGAAGAGGACAATAAAGCTGCTGACAAGAGAGGCCGTGGAAATTCAACAATAATGGGAGCAAATATTGTTGAAGATAACAAAAAGAGGAAGAAGGCTTCTGGACCGAAATACAACCCAAGCAAGAAGCGGTTCAGTAGAAATTGCTACAACTGTGGCAACATCGAACACAAATCTACAGAGTGTCGTGCTTCGAAGAAAGACAAGAAGCAGGGTCAAGCAAATATGGTTGAAAAGCATGATGATGTTGATGACATGTGTGCAATGCTTTCCGAATGCAACTTGGTGGGCAATCCTAAAGAGTGGTGGATTGATTCTGGAGCCACTCGCCATGTTTGTGCTGTTCAAGAAGCTTTTGCTACTTATGCTCCTGTTGGACCCGATGAGACGATTTCTATGAGAAATGCTTCAAAGGCCAAGATTGAAGGATGTGGGAAGATATTTCTCAAAATGACTTCCGATAAAGTGGTGACTTTGAACAACGTCCTTCATGTTCCCGAGATTAGGAAGAATTTAGTCTCTGCTGGACTTCTTGTTAAGAATGACTTTAAATGTGTATTTGTATCCGATAAGGTTGTAATAAGTAAGAACAAGATAGTTGTAGGAAAAGGTTACCTCACCGAGGGCCTTTGCAAGCTAAATGTAATGGTTGTTGAAAGTAATAATAAAATTTCGGCTTCGTCTTACTTACTTGAGTCAAATGAATTATGGCATGTACGTTTGGGTCATGTCAATTATAAAACCTTGCAAAATGATTAATTTGGAAGTATTGCCTAGGTTTGAATGCGACAAAACAAAATGTCAAGTATGTGTGGAATATAAGTATGTTAAACATCCTTATAAGTCAGTTGAAAGGAATTCAAATCCTTTAGACTTAATTCACACAGATATTTGTGACATGAAGTCAATACCATCTCGCGGTGGCAAGAAGTATTTCATAACTTTTATTGACGATAGTACTCGATATTGCTATATTTACTTACTTAATAGTAAAGATGAAGCAATAGACGCATTCAAGCAATACAAAAGTGAAGTTGAAACGCAACTTAACAAGAAAATAAAAATGATAAGAAGTGATAGGGGTGGTGAATATGAATCTCCTTTTGAAGAAATATGTTTAGAATATGGAATTATTCATCAAACAACGGCCCCATACACGCCCCAATCCAATGGGATTGCGGAAAGAAAGAAAGAACCGTACGTTGAGATGATGAACGCATTATTGATAAGTTCTGGTTTGCCACAGAACTTGTGGGGGGAAGTCATTCTTACGGCTAATTGAATATTAAATCGAGTGCCCCATAACAAAACACAATCCATTCCATATGAAAAATGGAAAGGAAGGAAGCCCAACTTGAATTATTTTAAAGTGTGGGGGTGTTTGGCAAAAGTGCAAGTTCCTAAACCCAAAAGGATAAAAATAGGACCGAAAACCATTGATTTTTTTTTCATAGGATATGCGACTAAAAGTAAACCATATCAATTTCTGGTTCATAAATCAGAAAATCCCGACATTCATAATAATACGGTTATAGAATCAGATAATGCTGAGTTTTTTGAAAATATATATCCGTATAAAAAGGAATGTGAGTCGATTGGTGAAGGATCTAAACGACCTCCAGAAGAAACAAAAGAAAGTACACTTAATCAGGAGGATCCAAGACGTAGTAAACATCAAAGAACGTCTACTTCATTTGGACCAGGTTTTATGAGTTTCTTATTGAAAAATGAGCCTCAAACATTTAAAGAAGTTATGTCTTCTTCGGAATCATTATTTTGAAAAGATGCAGTCAATAGTGAAATAGAATCCATATTGAACAACCATACATGGGAATTGCAGCAAAATAGTGGTTGTTTTTCAATAACTTGGCAAACGCTGACTATTTTTGAATGACCAGTCCGAAAACTGACTAGCCCGTGCTATTTTAACTAAATTGACGCCACAAAAAAACTTCAATACTGACAACAACAAAACAATGACATACCCAGTATAGTCCTACAAGTGGAATCTAGGGAGGATAAAGTGTACGCAGACCTTATCCCTGCCTTTAGTAAGGCAGAGAGACTGTTTCCGGTAGACCATCGACTCATGACGGGGAGAGGGGAATGGAAATAGCAAACAAACTAATCTAACAACTGAAGCAGAAATACAAAACTAACAGTAGGCAATGCAATCAGGAAACCGAGACACAAGACAACGACAAGTAGTTACAGAAGTCTAGAGGTACGGAAAAAAACACGAAAGACACCAAGTAGTGTACCAAAGCTACTATTACAAACAAGGACAACACTCGGCGACCTAACCCTTTACCTTTATTCTCAACCTCCACACCTTCCTATCCGTGGTTATGTCCTCAATGAGCTAGAGCAACGCCATATCTTACCTAATCACCTCTCCCTAATACTTCTTCGTCCTGCCTCCACATTTCTGTTGGCCTTCCCACGCCAGCCTGTAACACCTCCTCACTGGAGCATTAGTGACTCTCCTCTTCACATGCCCGAACCATCTAAGTCTCGCATCCCACATCTGATCCTCCACCAAAAAATTTCACAAAAGACAGTTACATGTAACTACGATAGTATAAAGAACAGAGCAAGAGACTCCAAGAAAGCAAACTAAATCATAAATACGAAAGTTTCCCTACAAAAAGGGCGGGCTAAACTTAGTAGCTTAAAAATAACACAATCTACTACTAACATGTTAAATTATACATGTTTTGAAAAACTTTTTAGTACTAATATGTGTATATATATCCTTTTCCAAATTCTTGATAATGCTCAGTCAAACCTTCAAGTAATAAAGCAAGATTGCGACTCAAGAACATACAAATCATAAGCAGGAAATTTTTCTTCTAATATAAGTTCCTGTCGTTAACACATTCGTAAGTAGAAAATAGAAGTTCTGCAACTATTCAAGAAACTAAGCTTAACTATATTTCTGAGGCAATTAGTAACGTTGTAAAAGAAACATAGTGTAGGAAGAATCATTAACATTCCTAAACATAGAGAATTAGCCTCAGATATCTTAACTTCCTATTCTTGAGCGTAATACAATGTTCACCAACCCTTTCAACTTTAATCCATAGCAATACAAGTCAAATGGATTCCATATTAGCAATAATACTCATGTTTTAGTCATTTAGACAATTTATCAAACATTTGGTGGGCATTAAGCTTCATAGCCCTTATTAATGGTGTTTCTACATCCAACAACCCATTCTCTTGCTCCTAGATAATTCTAAAATGTCAAATTGCTATAATCAGTATCATTTTTCATCACCCATAAGATAAACAATACCCTTAATCAATAATCAACAATCAACAACTCAAATCTCTAACTATTTATGCTTTTCCATCAAACCCATCAACTCATATCTCATGAACTTAGGGAATATGATCATTAGTCCAATACTATAATCAATTAGAGGGTGATGATTTTACCTTTCTGAAGTTAAATCCTCTTGAATCTGAGTTCTAAGGTTTTTTTTTCTCAACAATGATGTCTTACTCAAATATTTAATGATTTGAAGAGTTTACCCATGTTAATAAGTGTTGGAGAATTGAAATTAACTTAGAATCATCATTAGAACTTACCTTGGATGATGGATGAACCTTGGAGGAAGTTGGGCTCTTGAGAGCTTTCCTTTGTAGAGCAAATTTTCGTATTTCGGGGTGTGGGGGACGAGGTAGGACTTTTAAAACGACCCTCCGCATGCACTTCCACGCAGCTGAAAGCCCAACCGCACACCTGAACGCACAAAAAGGGCACTGGCATTGCCACAAGTGCGTTGCCGCGCACGGAAACAATCAAGCGCAGAGTTGAGCGCGTAGACTGTGCATTGTCCAGTAAAACGCATAACATTTTGCACAGAGATCCGTTCGGGCTCTACAATATATCATTCGAAAGGTATTTCAAAGGGATACAACTTTTATGTTTTAAGCTTTCTCAAATTCCTAACAGATTCTCACGAAATCATGCTGGAAGAGAACCTTCTATAAACTTAGTCGATTTTATCGAATCTTATGCACCTCACTCTCCGTCTTTACATGTCTAAAGTTTCAAATCAATACTCATTTAACACATCCACACCTAATCTGAATTTACAGAGTGTTACATTTTAGAGGACAAATGTTCCTGTAATTACATTATAAAATACTCCACTTATTATTTAGCAATGAGTGTAATTACCTTTTAAACGACTTAATCATGTTAATATTACATAGTCGTCACTGCGTCAGACTTAAAACTCTTTACCATTTGTACTTTTGTCTATCACAGGGGCAACAGACTACAGCAACAAATAAATAAAGTTGCCAGTAGTGAAAACAAAACACAGACAGTGGGCAACAGATACCAAAGAAGCAGCATAAGCAGCCCAATCAGAAAGTAAAAAATGCAGCCCAATGCACAAACCAGAGTTCACGCGGGTTCCGGGGAAAGGGTGCACCCCTAGGGTGTGTAGTGTAAGTAGCCTACTCTGACGCAAGTATCTTGCCTGATTTTAGGCTCGAACTCGTGACCTATATAGGTCACACAAAGAATAGCAGCAGGCATAAAGTGGTCAGTAGAAAGAGACATTGCTGCTATTCTTTGTGTGACCTATATAGGTCACACAAAGAATAGCAGCAGGCATAAAGTGGTCAGTAGAAAGAGACATTGCTGCTAGGAAAATGTTTGGGTTAGATCCTTAGCTAATTTACGCACATATATTATTTAGAAGATCACAAACAAGAGAGACATAATACATATCCAGCACAGACCGAAGAAACGTAGAATACAATCTAGGGATCCTACCAGATGTAGAACAATTACAAGATAACAAAACCTAACAAAATCCTAGCATTTAACACGTTACAACCACATATTAACATTAGTAACTAAAAAGCATTGGGCTCAAGGAAAGCTTTAAACTGATTGGAAAAATATGGTGAATAAAGGGCAGCCCGGTACACTAAGCTCCCGCTATGCGCGGGATCCGGAGAAGGGCCGGACCATAAAGGTCTATTGTATGCAGTCTTACCCTGCATTTCTGCAAGAGACTGTTTCCACCGCTAGTACAAGTGTCTATTGTGCTATGGTGAATGAACACTAAAAATAGGGGACATATGACATGTACATAATCAGTAAAATTAATTCAAGGGCTCAACCAACATCTTCATTGTAGTTCTTCCTAATGATCTTAAAGTGTGTATTCCATACTCTAAATCTGAATCACAAGTTATTGCAATCCAATCGTTATCTTCATCTTCATACTTAATAGAATAACTTCCAACCGGTACTAATTTCAATCTCTTTTCAACTTCTGTTTCCAAATCAATTTTCCCCGATGAAAGAGAGAGCGGAAACCTTATGATCACATCTTTGTAAGTTACCTTTACGCTCATGGTGTTGTCGCTCTGAAATGTAGCCATAGACACCTTCCTTTGAGTCAACGTCGTAGTTGTATCCATTCCATTAGACAGACTAGCACGTGGTAGCTGCAGGTCTTCTCGACTGGAATTCCCTGTCTGTTTTTCAACTCTTTTTACTGGTTTGTTTTCAGAAAGCGAGCATACATCATTTGCAGACTTACTACGTGGCCACCTGTATATATCGTAGTCTCTGCACATGCGCTTCAAGGTACTTCGAGCAACTGCAAGAAAAAAAGTTAGCATCAAGCTTGGTGAATGTTTATGAAGTTGCGAAATGCCTATATTGAAAAGATATGCTTACCTCCTAAACTCTTTGCAGCATCAGAAAGTTTCTTTCCAAATTGTTCTTCTAGAACACTACGACTAATACCATACTCCTTTTCTATCCTCTTTATCCTTTTATGTTTCTCTGGATAATTATGGAAATTTGTATTCTCTTCGACATGCACAGAAAGCCTTCGTTTGTCCGCTACATCAGCTTCCTCCACTCTCTGCTGATGTGCCAAATCTGGCTGTGTACTTTCTCCTCTCTTCTTTGACTGAAGATTCATTTGAGTATCCCGTCCATAATCCGCAGTTATAATTTCTTCTAAATCAGATGAACTTGAAGGATCAAAACCAAATATTTGATTGATGGTGTCATATTGTACCATCGAGGGAAGTTGACGATGGCCTATTTCGAAGGAATCAAGTTTTTCATCAAGCGAAGCTTCATCAGTAGACAAGTTTTGCTGCAAATTTTGCTCTGAATCAGCAAATGATGTTGCAAGTATGAAATGTACAGAACTCTTTTCTTTGTCCATTGCATCAGCTTCCTCAACTCCTCGTTTTGGTGCTGAATCTGGCTGCACAGTTTTTTCTCCGTTACCAGGAGTATCCTTTGCAACTTCCATGTAATGAGCTCCTATATCAGTTGAACCCGAAGGTCCTAAATCAGCGGAATCTTGATTCAACGAATCAAAAAGCACCATCTTTTCGTTTCCCTTTGATCGAACCACTTGTTGTGGTTGGCTTATCTCAAAGGAATCAAGTTCATCAACAGGAGCAGTTTTGATAACCTCAACAAACAGTCTTGGTCCTGAATCAAGGAAAAAGCTCGGAAGTTGCTCCCGAATTGTGGCTAATAGCTTGCTCAAGAAACTTTGTGGATTTCTATCGAGCGTCTCATCACGAGGTAAAAAGAATTCTAGTACCATGTGGCATGCACTATTCAGTCTCACAAAAATTGCAAAACAGGCAGTAAATCCAGCACAGCGTGCAATTGGTACTAAGGGGTAAAAATCTATGCTTAATTGAGTTATATCTCTGCAAAAGCATGAACCCTTTGATGAAAGCACTTTTCCAACCAATCCTTGACCAATCTGTACATGATGTAGGTCACTAACAGCCAAAAATTCAAGAGACGTTATCTCTTCACTCCAATATTTTGTTGGGGGCGAGGTGATCAACATTTGTGTTCGACTTGAATCAAGCACAGGAATCCAAGTTTGAGCAAAGAGTAATCTGTGAGTGTTACATGTTGCTTCCAAGGCCTCCTTTACTTTAGCAAGTTCTTGCTCCCATACTTCTTGTATCTGCTTTGAGCAAATTAAATTACATAAATAGAGTGGAGGTGGGAAAGAGAGAGATTTAAAGACTTCATGTATTGTTCAAGATGGAAGGGGAGCCTTGGCGTAACTCGTAAAGTTGCTGCTATGTGACCAGGAGGTCACAGGTTCGAGCCGTGGAAACAGCCTCTTGCAGAAATGCAGGGTAAGCCTGCGTACAATAGACCCTTGTGGTCCGGCCTTCCCCGGACCCCTCGCCTAGTTCAAGATAAATGTTCAATGACAGGAATTCTTTTCACTTGCTTATAGAGATGCATAATGAGGAGAGTTTACCTCTTGTGGGCATGCTAACCACGAAGGAATGAGCGCTAGACCCATTGTCTGCAAATAATATAAGTTTCAGCGAAGCATGAAATACAACTAACAGCAAACTAGGCTTACTCGAGGATTTAGAGGAAGCCTAATTGCAAGGAATCATCCGATACAAATTTAGATATTCAATCATGTGGGGAATTTACCCAACTTGTTTGCAACTAAGTCGTAGTAGTAGTAGTCGTTATTGTCGTTGATGACAATGAACAATCCAATGAGGAAAGAAGATTAAGAACTCTAATGTTATGAGAATCCCAACAAAAATCATTATTTTCTAAATTTCCACCAAAGCCAACATGGAAAATAGCAATGGTACAGAAGGAGTAACCATCAAAAGTGGTTATCCTGAGGACTCCTAATCCATAAATTCTTGAAATGTTTCACTTTTGAGTTGTAAGAAAAATTCTCAAGACTATCAAAAGTTTCACTTGCTCAAGTTACTTGATGTAGTGAACTTGAAAACTCCCACTTATTTAATTGAAATCTGAGTGAAATTAACTCCAACATGCATGTCGCATGACTTCTGTTTATCAAGGTTTTTCAGTCACAAAATTACTTGAGAACATTGCATTTATTCTGCTCATGCTTATGACGATATACAATCTAGCTTGTATACGCTAACAGTTTAGTCGGTGGTAGCTATCTCCCAGGTGACTTGACAGTAAGAATATCTTTAAAATTGACAATATATAGAAGTTAAACTCTACAAAAAAGTAGGGGGCATATAGGGTATACCTTAAGTATTCTGTGATTGTTGATGAGACGATCTAAGGTAGAGTAAAGATCAAGACCTACATTTGCCGCGAAAGCATATTCCAGTACGCCAATGCAATGGTCACCTGAACTCTCAAACACTGGCAAAGTCCAATAGGTACCTACTCCCAAACACATTGCGAAATCGCGCAAAGGGTATTCATCCATGTAATAGTATCTGACATGAGGGCTGAATTCAGGCATTCCACTTCTGAAGACGCGCGCTGGACGGCCATGGACGTGTATGCGTTTAGTTTCATCGATATCTGTGGAGTCCACGGACGCTATTGTGTGAAGAGATACACGCCTGTACGCCCACAGACCCTCGTGAATCTTGCCATTAAAAGCAAAAGGCTGGTCTGCTGTTGTTAAGAAAGTCTTCCCACTGTTAATCCTTATAGGTGCCCAAAATTGAATCAAACAAGTACCTTGAACATCAAGAAGCTCGACTAGATTCTTGATTGTCAATCTGTTCAATTGACTGTCACCATTTGTATCAGGTTGAGTAGAATCTCCTTTTCAATGAGAAGTCGAACAAGATTGACGTCAGAGAATTTCGAAACAAAACAACTTAATGATCTCTAATAAGGCCAGCCCGGTGCACTAAGCTCCCGCTATGCGCGACGTCCGGGGAAAGGCATGACCACAAGGATCTATTGTACGCAGTCTTCCCTTGCATTTCTGCAAGAGGTTGTTTCCACGGCTCGAACCCGTGATCTCTCGGTAACATGGCAGCAACATTACCGGTTACGCCAAGGCTCCCATTCAACTTTATAATCTCTAATACTCAACATAAATTAAAAGAAACATGAATTTCTTTGACACTAAAAATGGATAAAATGTAGGATATTTCTCAAGAAAAATTACAACATACTCCTCACTGTTATGACTAGTATTATTTACAGGCTATATAGGCTTAAAATGATTCTCAATTATTTCAGTAACTGTCCACTAACTAATTCTGCTTTCTAAACAGCTCCTTTCCCAATTTATTACAAACAACAACAACTACGACTCAATTCCATGCAAGTTGAATCGGCTATATGAATTCTCACTAATCATTTCATTCCATTTAATCTCAGCTTAGATCAATATTATACAAAAAAAAATGAATTTACAAAAAAAAAAAACAAGTCCACAAACACAAAGAGAGAAAATGAGAAATAGAAGAACTTACTGAGAACTGGAAAGAGGGATTTAACTTGGTTCAACTCATCACCATTTTGTTGAGTCCAAAAAACCCACCGATTAATGCCATCACCTCGTTTTCTGTAAGAAAATTTCAGTTCAATAGGCATGATTAAAGAATTTATTATAACAAATCAAGAATCAGAATCTTCCTAATTGCTTTCCTCCCTCTCATTCTAAGTTGTGAAAATGAACACAATCCATTTAAATATGCCAACCTGAAATATAAACCAACCAATAAAAAAGAGAGAAAAGAATTTATGAAAGCACATAGGTTTTGTACGTAGTTCATTGTGTAGGCCACATAGGCTAGTCATTAGTGCTGTGTCAATTTTCTTTTTTCTTCTCTTACTCAAACGATCCAAAAGGTCCAAAAATGAAGGTACTCTGAGTTGGCTCTTAGTGGGCCGGCAATAATCACTTTTAAGTCCCAATTTATAATATATTCATCATTTATAATGTATTTAAAGATTAGATAATTCATTCAACTTTCGGGACTAAGAGCCCGTTTGGACATAAAAAGAAAAAGTTCCCTTTTCCAAAAGAATTTACTTTTTTTTCGAAATCAGCATTTGTTTATAAAATTTTCAATTTTCTCTTTAAGATGCATTTTGGAAATTTTCGAAAATTTGAAAAAGTCCAAAAAGCTGTTTTTAAAAATTTCACTCAAATCACTCACAATACATCAAAAACAACCCAAACTGAATTTTATGTCCAAACAGAACTCTAAATTTCAAATACCATTTTCACTTGATTTTTTTTTTCAATTTTTTGGTATTTTACAATTCTTATGTCCTAACGCCTACTAAGTATCCTGGATTTGGAAATTCAGGACTTGGTGTCGTAAAATTTTGAGCTGCTACTTTGAAATTAAGGACCAAGTTTTTTGAATTTCTGAACTTCTAATTTAAAATTTGGGACATAAGATTCGAACTTTAGGATACAATTTTAGAACATTCGGACGCGATGTACTGAAGTTTAAATTTTGAGGTTTAAACTCTAAGACGTTGTGTATGATGTTTGAGCGAAATTGACTAATCTTTAAATACATTATAAAGTGTTAATATAGTTTAAACAACCTACTTAAAAGTGACTATCTTGTGTCATTTTCACGAGTATAAAACTATCTGATGTCTTTTTCACGAGTATAAGAATTTGAAAGAGAAACAACATATACGTATCACACCGTAAGGAATTTTTACACCGTCATATTAGGGTTGAACGTGTATAATAAATTTTACATTTTAAGAAAACTTATATGTAAATATCCTTTGAATAATTCAATAATTAAAAATAATTTATGCTAATGATGTACATAACTTATACTCTTTTATAAATAAAAAAACTTCGGTAGGGAGTGTTACCCCTTAAAATGGGATCTTACCGGACGTAAATCCAGATATAATCGAGTTTCAATACAAGTACCGAAGAGTAGGTTAAAAAAAAGGAGGACATCACGTGGCTCAGCTGTTAGTAGATGCAAATGAGTATTTATATTATCACTTTCTCAGTGACTAGGAATGTTTGTCATTTTCTGCTTCAGTTTGCCTTAGTGGATGCAAAAGAGTATATTAGGAGTACTTACTACATTTCTTTCACCAACCTATGCTATGATGGCCATTTGTAACAAAGTACTAGGTGAGGTGATTCTCGTGCCGAGCGACGGCGGAGCTAGAGTATCTGGTATAGATTTGAATCTGATAATTAAAACGACTATGCGTTCAATTGTAAATTTAAACTCATAAACTTAAAATTTTGATCTGTCTCTACCGTTCACCACGTGCCTAACATGAGGTAGTTTGTGTAAGAAGTTTTAAACATTTCTTATTTATAAAGTTCAGGTTTTTAAAGCTTAATAGTCTAATCTTATCAAGTTCTTTATAAATTCATTCATATATATTATGATTAAGTTTATTATGACAACTTAATCATAATAAACTACAATGTTCATATGATAGTTGAAACAAAAAAAGCTTATCACTTCTGTTCTGCATCTTCTATCAATTAAATAGGATTTTTTTTGGATGTCTGATAAGCAAATTCTTTTTGAATATTTTACAGTTGAGTCTTCTTATTGTTAGGAATCACCTTTTCTTTAAAGAAATTAGTACTATTATTTTATTTTCATCCTTAAAACATGGGGTGGAGAAGTAATCTTTTACTTGGTAAAGGAGTTGAATACCAATTAGCTGACTTTTGTACTACTTCTCTTTTTATATATATTCACATTGGCTTTCCATTTGCGAGTGTTTTTTTTTTTTTTTTTTGAAGTGCTTGCCTCTTCAAGGGGTCGTTTGACATGATGGAAGGGGAGTGTTGACGTAACTCGTAAAGTTGTTGTCATGTGAACAGGAAGCCACGGGTCCAGCCGTGGAAATAGCCTCTTGCAGAAATGTAGGGTAAGGCTGCGTACAATAGATTCTTGTGGTCCGGCCCTTCCCCGGACCCAGCGCATTGACGGAGCTTAGTACACCGAATTGCCCTTTTTTTTAATCCCTTGTTTGGTTACTAATCTTGGGATAAGTTATCCCATTATTAAAATAGTACCTGGATAACTTATACTTGCCAGAAGGTGTAATAGTAATCCTAGGATAAAGCGGTAAAATTGACAATATCAGGATTAATACAACATTCCAAACAATCAATAAGAAATAATACCATGATGACTAATCCCAGCATAATTTGTCTTCGAAACAAACGATCCCTAAGTGTATTTCCTTTGAACTTTTTTATCTGTTTTTAAGCTGCATTAATTCAAGATTAATTCAGAAACAAGAACCAATGCTTACATTTTGCAAGAAAATTTTCAAGAGCCTATGCACTCTCAGTTTCCTCACCTTGGTTTTGAAGATTCATTAATCCTTTTGTCAACCAAATTGCAGTTTCTCTAGAAGAAAGAGCTTCTTCTCCAAATGGTTTTAGCACACCAGCTAATTCCTCTATCTTTTCATGCTTAAGTAACTCTGCACAAAATTCAAGTAATGACTCTAGTGCTTCTGCCCTTTCATTGTTCATACTAATTCCCACATTGTTCTTCCCTTGTAACAAATTCAGTGTAGCCATTACTGATGTCTCACTCGCTGCACGTTTATGACCATCGTGCTTTTCTGTATCCCGATTAGTACTTAGATGATCGATGGCTTTTGCTGCAACTTCATTATATGGTTTTGGTATTGCTGGTTTCTTCAATGTGCATTTATTTTGCTCTTCTGGTTGAGATTTTGCATCTTTCTTGCTCTCAATAGGCCTATGTTATGTTGGTTTATGCTTTTCCTGATTTGTTCCTTCAATTGTGTTATAGGTATCAGTTGTAAATTCTTTTGTATCAGCATCATGTTGATCAGTCAAAGTACTTATTGTGGAGCTTCTTGAATTGGTACTTCCACTTTTCTTGACAGATATGCTTTGTATTCAAACATGTCACTTCACGTGCGGACTTGATTTTTTTTTTTTTTTATGAGCCAAACACGTGGAAGTTGTTTTTGTTAATGGGAGGAGATGAGACTTTAACAGGAGTCAATTATGTGATTGTAGTCCCAGGTTCAATCTCCACCAACATCTTTATGATGGTCCTACCTAATGATCTCAATGTGTGCATTGCATAGTGCAAGTCTGAATCACAGGTTATCAATATCAAATCTTTCTCTTCATCTTCATACCTGATCGACGAATTTCCAACTAACTTTATTCTCTTTTCTACTTCTTCTTCCAAATCCCTTTTCCCTGATGAAAATGAGAGTGGGAACCTCACTGTTTGATTTCCATAAGTTACCTTAACGCTTATGAAATTCTCACTTTGCATGGGAACATGCAATTCCTTTGAATTTGTTGCGGATTTTGGGCCACTTCTAGGAGAAAAATCAACATATTGTTGGTGTCTCGCACCACAATCTGAAGGTTGTCTATCAACAACTTGTAGTAACTCCGCTTGAGAGATGGAGCAATTATGCTTTCTTGATTTAACACGTGGCCACCGGTAAATCTCATAGTCTCTACATATGCGCTTCAATGTAGTTCGTGCAACTGCAATGAGAACATAAGTTTAGCAGCTCGAGTTACCAAAGAAGTAAAGTGAAAAAGGCGAATGTTAAAATCATTAAATTAAGTAAAGCATAGGTTCAAGTGACTCTTTAAGTGTAGTGCATAAGTTTACCCCCTAAGCTGTTAGCAGCATCAGTAAGCTTCTTCCCAAATTGTTGCTTTAGAACCTCCAGAGTTATTCCGTATTCTCTTTTTATCCTCTTCGTCTTGTTTTGCTTCTCCAAATCAGCATGAACTACATTCATTTGGAGGTCCCTCGCATCAACTTCTACAACATCCACTTGATGATGTTCTGAAAGCTGCACAATCTGTGTCCCTATCCCCAATTCCAATCCGGGTAGAGATCCAGCAACATCATCGTCTAAAGTAGGAGAATGTCTTCTGTTATCAGCAATACCGGTTGTAGTTGTTTGATTCGAGTCCACAAGATTTGCATCTCCTTTATCCTTTGTAGCTGATAGAGGTTGGCATGCATCGAGTTGCATCGTATCTCCATTATCCAGTGTAGCCATTGCAGCTGGTTGATATTGGCCTAAATCAAAAGGATTGGGCACGTCAAATGAATCAAATAGGACACCAGATTGCATTGCATCTTCTTTATCCTGTGTAGCCTCTGTAGCTGATCGAGGATGGCCTAATTCAAAAACGTTGAGCATGTCAAGTGGAGAAACTTTAAATAACTTCAACAAACAAGCAGTTCCCTAGATCTCATCCTGAACTAACCAAGAAAACCTGGAAATTGTTGGGTGTGCGAACGAAGTCCCACATTGGTAGCCGAAAAGATTGGGAGCCTACATATAAGGTGTAGGAATCTCTTAATGGTGTGAGGCCTTTTGTGGAAAACCATGCGGTCTTGTCCCAAAGTGAACAATATTACACCATGTTAAGATAGCGCAACAACTGCTCTTTTACTGTGGCTACTAGTGTATCCGAGTTTCTCTTTGGATCCCTACTGAGCTTCTCATCCCGAGGAAAAATAATCCTAGTACTATAAAATTGTTGTTTTCTAGAAATCAGAAGGCAAAATAGGCTGCTACTCCCTCAATCTCAAAACGGGCAATAGCGACATGTTTCCGTGCTTAATGCATAGATTGTCAGAACAGGGAGCTGTACTCTTATGCTGTACCCGTGTATAGTGGTGCATTAAGGGGTTTTATTATATGCTCATAAGCTTGTAAATAGGATTTTGAATAAATACAAAACTCCTGCCCGGTTTAGAGTAAGCACGATGTTAATAGAGTTCTGTGACGATACCAGAGCAAACGGAGGAGCAAAAAGAGGTTGCCTTGTTGGCTGAATCACCGTCACATGTTGCTCTACCTCCCCCTGTTGCCCCTCCAAATATGTTATCAATGTATAATCTTCTTCATTATCAATGAACATATCAGATTCTAACCACATAATATGCATCTAAGTTGCTCCGACACGGCAGTTTAGGTGCCGAACCCGTGTTGACACGACACTAATATGTGTGTGGGTATGGGATGCATACCGGATTTGGTCAAACAGCTTTGGGTACTTTGACCATGACAAACGAAAAAATTTAAGAGGAGATACAATTTGATTCCCTATATTAGAATCAAATAGCATACCTTAACTAGGAAATCAACCATTTACTTATCCACAACTTAAGAATAAAAAGGAAAAAATCACGCTTTACAAACTAATGGTAAGTAATCCACATAAACTCTCATAATTTAGAGATATTTTTATGTTTTTATATTTTTGAATTATTTTTAGTCGGATCCCTGCACCCGTATCTGTCCTGGGATCCTTATCCTCAAATCTTAGAATTTACATCTCGAAGGATCTGACCTCTAGATCCGCACCCCGTGTCGGACACTCGCACCCGTATCCGAGCAACTTACATATGCATGGTGTGACATGCTAGTTGCAAGTTAGCACAAGACTTTTGATACTTACCACTTATGTGGATTCCAGATGCTCGATAAATACCATGTCCGCTGCAACTGGAACCACTAACTGCACCGTTAGAAGCATATACATCTGCTTTAACCATCTCATTTCCCAGAAAATTTACTGCCGTGTTTCTTGTGACCTCAACCCTCTGTAAAGACCCTGCACTAACAACCATCACTCTTGAAATACGAAAATACAGCCAGCAGGACACGAACTTGAAATGCTAAAATTAAGAAAGTAAGTTACATTGCAACAAGTATCATTTTACCAGCTACTTGTGATACTGCAACTTCTCCTACTTGTGCTCCCACGGTCACAGGATGACGCGATGATGTTAAATTTTCAATATCCAGACCATGTTGATTGACAAGAGTCTCCACAGCGCTTGAACCAACAAAAACAGAAGTTAGGGAAGTTTAAGCAAAACTGTCACAGGCAAGTCACACAAGTGTATCTAGAGCCCCAAACTGTATGCAGGCTCTTTTTTAGCAGTTTTTCTAGTTTCAACCATCGAACCGCTGCTCAAGAATGCATTTGTACAGGAGGCATAATCACACGGGGCAGCTATAGTTATTACTGTGAAAATTACACTATTCATCGTAAAGGGAAAGCACAACATGAGAATGATTAAATGCAGGTTATTGAAGAGAGGGGGTCGGGACCAAATAAGGAGGCAAATATGCAAGAAATTCTGTAATGCTCTAAATCTATGAAAGGAGTTTAAAGCGAATTACCTTGCTATGACTTTAAAGGGCATTGCGTCTTCCTTCCCGCTGGATCTCATATGTTGTAAAATCTGAGTCATGAGTAGTACAACTTAATACAGGTAAATTACTCAAATTTTGGAAGGCATACAACATAAGAGATGTAAACAAACCACATAAAGCTTTGTAGCCATTTTTGTCGGCTCATCTTTTGACTCTTGACTAAGCTTATGCAGAAATTTTACACCCTCCAGCTCAATATTATTTGGATTGTCCATCTTGTTCAGACTACACAAAATTGCAAAAGTCAAATCTAGCAGTCATAAAATGAAGCCCCCATTTCTTCGTCGCAACATCCAAGCCAATACCACAAACAAAGATAACAAAAGGCGAATGCATAATATTCACTTCCAAACTCCATCAGTTGCACCGTTTTCATAAGAATAACTAAAATGCTTATCATCACTAATAGTTCACGTCACACAATACTGAAACAAGCAACATTTCTAAGTTACGGGATTATTGAGTAAGGCCGGCTCTCGAACTCAAACCCATTGTACAGATTGGGTGCTCCTGAACAACTTTTTCATCTCATTCAAAGCCATTGGTTTGCTAAATTGACATACTAGAAGATTGAACCATACCTTGCAGAGGTGGACCCGGGATTTTTACACGATGGGGGCACAATATTCTGCTCAACCAGTGCCCCCTAAATGCTTTTAGTGTTCAGGGTGCCACGTACTTTAAATTAACTATTTTCAAAGTATATACGTATACATATACAAAAAATTTGCCGAGGCTTACAGGGTCCGGTGACCCCTCATTGCAACATGTAGGTCCGCCTCTGATACCTTGGAATTGCATTTCCTCTAGTACGAAACAACAACAACCCAGTGAAATCACACTAGTGAGGTCTGGGGAGGTTAGTGTGTATAAAGACCTTACCCCTACCCCGAGGGATAAAGAGTTTCGATAGACCCTCAGCCGAAGAAGACGAAAATACACTGTATATCAATACCATAAAAAAGAAACTACTACACAGTGGTGGAATCAGGGAGTGTTTCCCTTTAATTATTTTAAATTTCATTCCTTAAAAGTTCAGTCTAAGCCGAGGGTCAAGAGTAAGGTATGCATACACACTAACTCTCCCAGACCCATGTTATTATTCTCTAAGTTCAGAAATCCCTACCCACTTCCCCCCTCCCCCCTCCAAAAAAATAAACCCCCCTTCAAAACCACATAAGCTTATGCTGGTAAAGGTTTCAATTTATTCCTCTTCTAACACATCTCCTCTTTCATTAGAAATTAAAGCCAAGAAATAAAAAAATTCACAAAGTAGAACTACTAAAACAACAAACTGACCTGGAAAATGTAACAAAAAGGAAAACTATTTATTACAACCTGCAGTTAAATTTTGCATCCTTACAAATTACTACCACAACTATGTTTTACGTAAATTCAGAACATCTATACATAACTGGTGGAGAAATTAGAATTTATTACCTGATTGCAGTTCCAGGAATGTCTCAAACTGAGGTAACAGAGCTCTATATATACATATAAAAAGGTTCAAAAGGTCGTATAGGTTGGGGTCTAATCAGTTAAGCTGTATTTTTGTGTGCTATTAATATATACTCGCTGCTGAGTGACGAGTTTCTTTTTTTATTTTGATTCAAAATAAGTGTTATACTAATCAAGAAAGAATATAATTTATTTTTACAAAATAATTTTTATGTACATATACCTACAAAAGAAATTCTTACTCCTCCATTAAATATTTAATTAGGGGTAGTTTAATCATAGTAAATATTTTTATATAGAATTTAATATTTTCTTAGTGGACGTGCTAAAAGTAAATTGGTCAATTATTTTGAACCAGAAGGAGTAATATATATATATATATATAAGGGTTCAAAAGGTCGTATAGGTTGGGGTCTAATCAGTTAGGCTGTATTTTTGTGTGCTCTTAAACTAAAGTATATAATTGATTAAAGAAAAGGAGACGACTAAAAGAGAAACGAAAAGTCGTGCTAATAATCCATTAGTATTCCTCTTTATTTACTGTTTATAATTATAAGTCTTCCTTTGACTTGCTCAGTTGAGAAATCAATACTCTGTCCGGAAAAATAATTAATTCATTTTAAAATTTGAATAAATTACTTATTTTTTACCACAAAAAAAAGACTAAAAAATAACTGGAGATAATAGTTGTGAATTATTTCATTCACATTAGTGTCTAGGGAACTCTTGAAGTTTAACATTTTCACTTTACCTTTAATAACGTGTTCTTATAGTAGAGTACGGGACAAACAAAAGTATTTTGTATGTACATCTTTTCCTTATGTGTCAAAATTCGATTTTTCTTTCTTAAATTCCTACTCAAACACCTAGTATAAAAGAAACACACAACAATAACAACAACAAACCTAGTGAGATCCCATGCGTGGGGTTTGGAAGGATGTGTACACAGACCTTACCCCTACATTAGAAAGAGGGAGAGGTTGTTTCTGATAGACTCAAGAATTATAAATATTGCTGACAAGAGTATTATTTTTCTTACAAAAATTATGTGGTATATTGTAGACAGTGTGGGCCAGTTAAGAACTCTCAAATCTAGAAGATGAAAATAACAGAAATGAGGATAATTGAGGTGGATGTGTGGGCACACTAGGATGGACAAGATTATGAATGAAGATATTCGTGAGAAGGTGCGTGTGGCTCCTGTGGATGACAAGATGCGGGAAGCGAGACTTAGATGGTTCGGGCATGTGCGGAGGAGAAGCCCTGATGCTCCGATGAGGAGGTGTGAGCAGTTGGCTTTGGCAGGTACGACAAGAGTTGAAGGACGGCCTAAGAAGTATTGGGGAAAGGTGATCATGCAGGACATGTCATGGCTGCGGATTCCAAGGACAAGGCCCTTGATAGGAATGCAGGGATGTCGAGCATTAGGGTTGTAGGCTAGAAGGTGCTCGATCTTTTTTCTACTTCGAACTGAGGGTGAGGTTAGTTTGATAGGGTTGATCGTGGACGGCTAGCGGTTAATGTTGTGTTCACACTATCCTTCTGTTTTTTATGGCACCGGGCCTTAATTACTGGTTATTGTTATTGCATGTAATTTATTTTCTTGTTCTTATGATGCTGTTATTATTTCTATGGTTTCAGTTGACGGTACTGATGTATTGTCTCTTCTCGTCTTTTCTGTCTCTTGAGACGAGGGTCTATCGGAAATAACTTTTCTACTTCATCGGAGTAGGGGTAAGGTTTGCGTACATACCCTCCACAGACTCCACTTGTGAGGTTTTACTGGGTCGTTATTGTTGTTGAGCATTTTTAGTTCATTATAGCATATCTTATTATGCGTCAAATGTTATTCTTTCTTTTTTAAACTTCATGGTCGTTCAAACACTACCTTATAAGATAAAAGAGAGGAAAAGGAAGCAGTAATCCTATTTTCTATTACATTAATCCTATTTTCTATTACATAACCATCCTCAGTTTCACTTATTTATCTTCAAAGTCAGTTTATTATTCAACGATGTTAGATTATGTTCGATAATTACTTTGTCTACATAAATTTTTTAAGTCTTATTTTTTGACAAACACTTTTGAAGCTTGTAATTACACAACTATCTTGCTCTCTTCATCTGTTTTTAAGTACAAATATTGAGTCGAAGGTCTATCGAAAACAAACTCTCCTCTTTTATAAGGTAGTTGTAAGATATGCGTACACATTAATTCAAGATGAATCACAAACAAGAATCAAATTCTTACATTTTACAAGAAGTTTTTCAAGAAACCTATGCACTCTCCGCTTCCTCACCTTGGTTGGTTTTGGAGATTCGTTAATCCTTTTGTCAACCAAATTGCAGTTTCTTAGAAGAAACAGCTTCTTTTCCTAATGGTTTTAGTACACCAGCTGATTCTTCTATCTTTTCATGCTTCAAGTAACTCTGTACAAAATTCAAGCAATGACTCTAGTGCTTCTGCCCTTTCATTGCTCATACTAATTCCCACATTGTTCTTCCCTTGTAACAAATTTCAGTGTAGTCGTTACTGAAGTGTGTAGGATACTGGTTTTAAGTTACGGGTTGCCAATGTGGATTGACCCGGTCCACTTATAAGAGATAAAGCTGATGGAAGTTAATTATGAGGGAAGTTTATTAACTTCCAAAAGAATAGGAGAAGTTCCGCACGTTAAAAGGATAGTGGGAGGGTAGAAACAGAATAAGCGGTCGGCAGTTCTCCTCATCTCCTCTTCTCTATATATACTTCTCTTTAGTACAGAGATTCTCTAACACACAAAAAGATAGAACATAGTAAAGTTAAGCATCTAGTTTGTGAACAAGAACTTTGTTTTCTAGAGATTCAGAGTATGACTTGGGGACATTATTTTGACGGTGAGTTCGTTCTTCCAGTTGCGTTATTGACGGTATGCTAATGATGTTCTTGCCCCACGATTTAAGCTTTCAATGGCATCAGAGCCTCTCCTAGTTGTTGATTGTCCATAAAATACTGTGTGAGAAGTATCTTTAATTTACTGTTCACTGCAATTTATTTTTTGTGTTGCACATTCATAGATTGTGAAAAGAATGAAGAGCTTTGGAATAGTAGTTGCACTCTAGTCGGTATCAGTATTCTTGTTAAAAGAGAGTTTGAGATTTTGAAGGACTTAATTTTTGTATAAGTGTTTGCAATTTGGGCGTAGACCGACCTTGCTCTTATTTGCTTACACAATCTGTGAAGAGCATTAGTGGTGTGTCCTACTTTCATTTTGGAAGTAAAATTGAGAGAACATAATAATGGAAGAACTTCTTTTAATTGTACAATTGGAATTGGTTTCTAACTCTCAATTCAATATAAAATGAAAATAGTTATTTCCCCAAGTATTAATTCATGACTTTGAGTTAAAACAAGGACTTACGAATTGGTTGGAAGATTTATGTCTTCCTATTGTTTCATGACCCGGAATTCTCACCGTCTGATCGTGATGGCGCCTAATATTTCACTTGCTAGGCAAGCCAACGTTAGAAAATCATTAAGTCAATTCTTATACAATTCAGTAAATAACAACAACTAAGCTATAACGAGTTAAAATGAGTGCTGAAATTTATAACAGCCCCAATATATATACTACTACTCGGATCTGGAGTCACAATTCACGAACTTCTAAGATTTTACTACAAGTAAATGTATGAAAGAAATACAACTATTTTTGAAAGGAAAGAAACAGTAAAGTGCAATGTCTAGAAGGGGACTCCAGGGTCTGCGGACGCCGGGTGATCTACATTGGGTCTCCAGTCGGGTGATTCCAGTAGCTAACCTCATGATCAGCTCGGACCAGCACTAAAATCTGCACAAGAAGTGCAGAGTGTAATATCAGTACAACCGATCCAGTGCACTGGTAAGTGACGAGCCTAATCTCGACGAAGTAGTGACAAGGCTATGACGGGTAACTCACACTACAGCATGTACGGAGTATATATGATAAAAGTAGAAAAGGAAGACGAAATAGAATAAAGCAGTAATTTGCAAGAAATAACTACAACTTTCGAAATAAGTCAACAACGTTCAGAAATTACCAATCCTTAAGTGCAACAAAGAATACCGTAAAGCTAACACAACTCAGGGAAACATAAACACATAGGTTGTTGCGGCGCGCAACCCGATCCCACCGTACATGCCATATTCCTCCCTTATTTTCTCATAATAGCATAAACAACAGTGAATATAAATAAACGTGTTGCGCGTGCAACCCGATCCCACCATATCACAATAACACAATCATAGTTCAACCCTATGCCACCAAACAATCCACCCTTATTATACTTGTTACGGCGTGCAACTCGATCCCCCCATACAATATCGATTCACCCTTATTCCACCTCAATATATCACCCTTATTCCACCTGTTACGGCATGCAACCCGATCCCACCATATCAATATCAAGTTCTTATTATACACAGTAAATTCACAATTCAAATCACGGAAATCCTTCACAATACTTAAACACCAAACCGAAACATATAGGAAACTTGTACATCATGAAAGTTAACATAAGT
This sequence comes from Nicotiana undulata, assembly GCA_005239495.1. Lineage (NCBI taxonomy): Eukaryota > Viridiplantae > Streptophyta > Magnoliopsida > Solanales > Solanaceae > Nicotiana > Nicotiana undulata. The sequence goes on from ML242094.1 coordinate 25,754, forward strand.
AATACTACACAGCGAGATCAATTCAGAATATACAACAAAAAGGTACCGATAAACTAGTGTAAGAAAATAATAGGAGATAGTGAAACTATGGAAAGAACAATATCACGAACTGGAGAAACAATGTCTAACAAGTAGCAATTAGGCATGGGAACACAATTAGAGCATGTAACAATTAAGACAGGGAAAGAGATAATATGTGAAAAGCGGGAAAACAAGGGAAACAGATAAATTGGCGGCGCATAAGTACTAGTCACCTCACATATACGCCGCTCACATTAATTTCACATAGCAAATAGCCTGAGGGTACCTAATTCTCTCAAGTCACAGTTAGACACAACACTTATCTCACTCCAAAGACCACTCACTGCTCAATCATAGCCTTGCCTCTCAAACAATCCTCCAGACCAATATAATCTAACAAATTATCAACCAAACGATTCAAATTAAGCCTTAGGAACTACCCGCGACTGCAAGAATTCAATTTAGGCCATTTTTGAAAAAGTCAACAATAGTCAACACCCTAGTGCGCTTGCTCCAAACCCAAAATTCGGAACCAAACCCGATTACCCATTCCACCCCGAGCCTGGTTATGTAATTTTTTTTAATCTAACCTCAATTTGGGGTCTAAATCCCCAGTTTACCAAATCCCTAGTTTATACCCAAAAACCCCTAATTCTACCATGAAAACCTTAGATTTTATGTTGAAATCTTAGGAAAAGTAGTGAAAGATTGAAAGAAAATAGGTTAGAATCACTTACCAATGATTTGGGGAAGAAGAAGTCTTGGAAAAATCGCCTATAAGGTTTTAGGTTTTGAAAATTTGAGAAATGAACAAAAAATCTCGTCTAAGTCATATTTGTTCAGCTACAGATGTCGCATTTGCGGCCCGGGCTTCGCATTGCGAAAATTTCATCGCAATTGCGAGAAACATCACACCTTTGCAATCTTTGCAAATGCCAAGAATAGTTCGCAAATGTGAACTCAGGCTTGATCGCAAATGCGACCCCGTGGTCGCAAATGCAAAGAATCCCCCTCCCAGATCCCATCGCAAATGCGAACTCTGGCCTCCCCAGCTACTCTTCGCAAATGCGATGCTTGATCTCGCAATTGCGAGATCTAAGGTCTGCAATAAAACTGAAACACACCAGCAATGTTCTAAGTCCAAATTCACTCTGCAGCCTATCTGAAACTCACCCGAGCCCTCGGGGCTCTAAACCAAACATGCACACAAGTTTAAAATCATCATACAAACTTGCTTGCGCAATCAAATCGATAAAATAACACCCAAAACTATGAATCAGACACCAAATCAAAGGAAATTTTCAAGAAAGCTTTAAAACTTCTATTTTCACAACCGGACGTCCGAATCACGTCAAACCAACTCTGTTTTTCATCAAATTTCACATAAAAGTCATAAATATGGTATTGGACCTATACCGGATTTCAGAACCAAAATACGAACCTGTTATCAAAAAAGTCAAGCTTTGGTCAAACATTTCAAATTCATTAAGCCTTTAACTTTTTAATTTCGACAAAGTCCGATATCTCGGACTAGGGACTTCCGAATTCGATTATGGGCACACGCCCAAGTCCCAAATCACGGTACGGACCCATGGGGACCGTCAAAATACGAATCCGAGTCCGTTTACTAAATATATTGATTAAAGTCAACTCAAATGAAGCTTTTAGGAAAAAATTCTTAATTCTTTTCAGTTTTAACATAAAAGCTTCTCAAAAAGATGCCCCAACTTCACACGTAAATCGAGGAAGACTAAAATATTATTTTAAGGCTTCAAATCACAGAATTAGGTTTCAAAATATGAGATCACCTATCATTTCATCACATTCTCCACCTCTAAAACAACTGTTCGTCCTCGAACGGACATAGAAAAGTACGTGAATTGTTGAAAAGGTGGGGATATCTACTCCGCATGTTCGACTCGGACTCCTATAAGGCATTATACGATAGGCGGTGTCGGTCGCCAGTTGGGTGGTTCCAGTTGGGGGAGGCTTGGTTGTTGGTACAGACCTGGTAGAGAATGCCTTGGATAAGGTCAAGATTATTCAGGATTATAGACACGGGCACACCATGAAGACGGACGATCTCGCGGATGTAAATCTCTGCCAACCGCTCCGAAAAACAGGTAACTACCACAGGAATGAAATGCGCTGACTTAGTCAGCCTGTCCACAATGACCCAAACGGCATCGAACTTCCTCTGAGTCTGTGGGAGTCCAACAATGAAATCCATAGTTACACGCTCCCACTTCCACTCAGGAATCTCTATCTTCTAAAGCAAACCACCAGGTCTCTGATGCTCATACTTTACTTGCTGAAAATTCAGGCACCTAGATACATAAGAAACTATATCCTTCTTCATCCTCCTCCACCGCCGCAGGTCCTGATACATCTTGGTGGCGCCCGGATAAATGGAGTACCGGTAACTGTGGGCCTCTTCAAGTATCAACTTACGAAGTCCATCCATATTAGGCACACAAACACGACTTTGTATCCTCAAGACTCCATCATCTCCAATAGTAACTTTCTTGGCACCACCGTGCCGAACTGTGTCCCTAAGGACCAAAAAATGAGGGTCGTCATATTGCCGATCTCTGATACGCTCAAACAAAGAAGATCGAGCGACTGTACAAGCTAGAACACGGTTGAGCTCTGAAATATCCAACCTTACAAACAGGTTGACCAACGTGTAAACATCTGATGCAAGCGGCCTTTCATCGACTGGAATGAAAGCAAGGCTGCCCATACTCGCTGACTTTCTACTCAAGGCGTCGGCTACCACATTGGCCTTCCTGGGATGATACAAGATGGTGATATCATAGTCTTTCATTAGATCCAACTACCTCCTGTGCCTCAAGTTGAAATCCTTTTTCTTGAACAAATACTGAAGACTCCGATGATCCGTGAAAACCTTACACGACACGCCATAAAGATAGTGCCTCCAAATCTTCAGCGCATGAACAATGGCTGCCAACTCTAAGTCATGGACTGGGTAATTCTTCTCGTGAACCTTCAACTGCTGCGCCGCATATGCAATTACCCTGCCCTCCTGCGTCATACTACACCGATCCCAACACGGGATGCATCATAATATACCGTATAAGATCTTGAACCTTTGGGCAACACAAACACCGACGTTGTAGTCAAATCACTCTTGATCTTCTGAAAGCTCGCCTCACACTCGTCAGACCATATAACGGGGCACCCTTCTGGGTCAACCTAGTCAACCGGGCTGCTATAGATGAAAACCCCTCCATAAATCGATGGTAGTAGCCCGCCAAACCCAAGAAACTTCTAATCTCCGTGGCTGAAATAAGTCTAGGCTAGTTCTGAACTGCCTCAATATTCTTAGGATCTACTTGAATGCCCTCTGCTGATACAACGTGGCCCAAGAAAGTGACTGAATTCAACCAAAACTCACGCTTTGAAAATTTAGCATATAACTGGTTGTCTCTCAGAGTGTGAAGCACAATCCTAAGATGCTGCTCATGCTCCTATCTACCGCGGGAGTAGATCAAGATATCATCAATAAACACAATCACAAAGGAGTCCAATAAGACTTGAACACTCAGTTCATAAAATCCATAAATGTTGCTGGGGCATTAGTCAACCCAAAGGACGTCACTAGAAACTCATAATGCTCATACCAAACCCGAAAAGCTATCTTAGGGACATCAGATGCCCTAATTCTCAACTGATTTGCACAACCAAATATGAAGCAAACTAGGATGACACATAGGAGTAAGTAGAACCCGGATCAAATATAATTGAATCATCTCTACTGCAAACTAAAATAGTACCTATGATAACAGCGTAAGATGAATCAGCCTCAAGCCTGGCTGGAAAAGCATAAAACCGGGACCGGGCCCCACCACCCTGAACTACGTCCTTGGGACGACCTTTAGCTGACTGGCCTCCACCTCTAACGGCCTGACCTTCGCCTCTAACAGTCTTGCCTTTATCTCTGGTTGCCTGACCCCTGCCTCTGGATGGCTGAGTAGGTGGTGCAAAAACTGGTGTCGGAACCATGGCACAAGAACCTTGATGATGTGACAGGACGCCTGATAATCTCGAATAGGTCCTCCTGATATGCCCATAACCACCACACTCGAAACATCCATCCTGGTATTGTGGCGGTGGAAACTGAGACTGACCCGAACGGGCCGGATGACCACGGTAGTAACTCTGAATAGGAGGTGCACTAATAGGAGCTGATGGTGCATTATAGGCTAGCTGTCCAAAATGAGGCACATAAGGACACGGCTCCCTGAAGCACTGTGGGATGCTTGAAGAGCTGAATAAAACGTCCTGAGAGGATGGCCCCTACCAAAAGTACCCATGCGTCCAGATAAGGCACCGCTAAACCCACCAGAATGACGAGGTATTTTGTCAGACCCCTAACCTCCCTGTGCAAGAACCATCTCGACTCGCCTGGCGACATTGGCAGCCATCTAAAAAGAAATCTCACTCCCAGTCTCCTTAGCCATGTGCAATCTGATAGGTTGAGCAAGTCCGCCAATAAACCTCATTACTCTCTCTCTCTCGGTGCGAAGCAGAAGAAGAGCATGATGGGCCAAATCCAAAAAACGGATCTCATACTGAGTAACAGTCATACTGCCCTCCTCAAGACGCTCGAATTGACGGCGATGTTGCTCTCTCAATGTGATAGGAAGAAACTTCTATAGGAAGAGATTAGAGAACTGGTCCCAAGTAAGAGCAGGCGACCCAATTGGTCTGGTCAACAAATAATCTCTCCATCATTTCTTTGCAAAACTAGTCATCTGAAATGCAGCAAAGTCGACCCCATTGGTCTCCACTATACACATGTTCTGTAGCACCTCATGACAGTTGTCAAGATGCTCTTGGGGATCCGCTAAAGAAGCACCACTGAAGTGAACTGGGAAGAGCTTGCTAAACCTGTCCAATCTCCACAAAAGCCTCATAATACATAGCTGACCCATCACCGGTCTATGCTACAACAACCGGCTGAACTACTCCGACTGGATGAGCTGCTGGAGTCTGGTACTGGGGAGCCATCTGCTCCAGAGTGTGAGTAGTAGGAGTCTGGTCTTCTCCTCCATCCAGAGAGACGGCTGGTGCCATGGGAAATGCGCCAGTATGGGCCACACTCTCTATAAGGCCCACCAAATGGACCAAAGTGTCCTGAAGCATTGGGGTGGCAATGAACCCCTCAGGAACCTGAGCTGGCCTGGCAAGAACAGTCTCGGCTGGAACCTCCTCGTCAGACTCTACTTGAGGCTCCACGGCTGGGGCTGCTGCTCGGGCTCTGGGCTGAGCTCTTCCCCTCGTAGGAGCTGCCAATGGAGGCTCTGGCTGCTGCTTAGTTGAAGAAGCGGTACGTGTTCTCGCCATCTGCGAGAGAATAAGAGTAGAAGAGTTCAATCAGTATTGAGAAAACAAAATCGCATGACAGAGAAGAATAAAAGTGAAATTTGTTCCTAAACTTCATGACCTTTGGGAGATAAGTACAAATGTTTGTCCCGCCCCACTTTCTCGCGAAAGCGGGTTTCGACGCCGTGACAACTCTTTTGTATTGGAGATAAAGTGTTGAAGAAGAGAAAAATTGCCACCTAAAGATTTTTAAGGTGCGTTAGGGCACCTATTATGTAGATAACTCTGTTTGACTAGTCAACACCACCAAAGATCGGGTAAAGGCTCAAATTACCTCAAAGAGAAGGTGTTAGGCACTCTTCGAGGTCCACAACTATTGGTCCCGACCGAACTTAAGACTGTATGGATTATAAGTAGGCAAGATAAACAAAGAGAGAGCGGTTCAAATGAATTTATTAACACAATAAGAAGTAAGGATTACAAGGATATAACTATTAAATCTATATTAGATGATTAAATGAATAAAGAAGAGAAGGAGGGTCCTAAGGTTTTTAGCCTAAAGGATCATCCCGTACAATATAAATAATACTTCGCAACTCCCTTGAGGTAGGGAGTTACTCATATTATTCAGCGGTCACAGACTATCATCTCCTACTAACCGATTACTAAGTTGAAGTTGTTTACCTAAGCGCTCTAATTCAATTCTAAGTCGTTCCCTATGCGTGCACTACATGTCCCATACATATGGTCCAGGAGGCATTGGACCTCTATTTAGGGTGGTTCTAGACTGAACTTAGGCTGCTTAAAATGATAAAACTAGGTGACATACAAAACAAATTGGACGTCAAATGAGAGTAGTTAAAGGTTCAAGTTAGCCTCCACACTTAGACAACAAATGCACGTAAAATAGGTTCTCACATTGAGCGTTGGGCAGTTTCGGAACTGAAGCCAATTAAAAATCATTAAGCCTTATAGACATGGTTTCTATGTGACCTTGGATTCAAATGCGCATGCATAACATTACTGCTTTTAGTGGCATAGGCGAGGAAGCAGTAAACCATTTGCTGTTAACGCTGGTTTTAGAAACTAGTTTTAGAAAGGTGACATTGTCCTACATACATGATATCTAATAGTGGCATAGTTAAGCAAATGAAAATAGTTCTGGGAACCCAGCCTTGACAAGGGGATAAACAATATTAAGCGAGTGGCAGTATCCTATAGACTGGGTCTCAGCAATTGACAATCGAACTTTGATTTTATAACACTTTACCTATATAAGCATGTTATCTAGGCGGAGCAATATGATAACAATAACAGTAGCTGATTGGTTAATTAAGGTCCTATAGACATGATTTCTAGGTGAAAATATATAACAAGCTAGTGAAATCCTATAGGCAGGCTATCTAATGAATATGCTATAATCATACAAATCGAAAGAAAATTCACTGGCATTTATTTCCTGTATGTTGTCTAGTAGCACATAGTAGTAGAATAAATAGAGGGTTTACACCCGTGCTTTGATGGTAGACAAGTTATGTGAGTGTGTGAGTTTCCTAAAGGCGTGATTTCTACCAATGGAAGTTGAATGGCATATATAGCAAGTCGGATAACAAGTAAATCACATGAATCCTATGGGCAAGTTTTCTACCCTTGCTTGCAAATATCAGAGTATACCCGTTCCCCATTTTCACTATCACCCAAATTGTTAATCACGGAGTTATTACAGACCCAATGATAAATATAATTACAAACTATTATACAAGCAGTGACAGTAGGCCACAGCAGGCCCAAAAGGAAATACCTAGCATTGTGTGGGCCTTCAACAACTCTCACATAGCATAACCAGATTTCCAACAGGGAACTATATTCATCAGCACAATCCATAAGCCATAAGAGAACTCAAGCCAAACCAAACATCCATATATTGACCAATATTACCCAGACATTGAATCACTTAAACCAACCAGCTTACATATTCAGTAGACAGTAGGAAGAAAGAGTTGAGTGTTAGGGATAACTCAGGTCTTAGTAGTGAAGAGAGTGGCTAAAAGATCCCAAATCCTAATGTGTCAGAGTTCATAAGGGTCTTAAATGGACCTCGAGCAGTGCTCACACTAGGGAGGTCAGTAGTAAGAGTCTTGGTGGCATTGGCTTTCAACCGGCCAAGAATGATATGTTCATAATAGCACAGATAACAAATGAGAGGGAGTGGACAATGGTTAAGGGACAGAAGTTGAGGAAATACACTTATAGTTTAGAAAGTAGACATAGCAAAGTTGAGAACACAGAACAGTTAATCAAGAAGGTCAACAAGATTTAGAAGCAGGTTCAACACTTAGCAAAAATAACACATTGGCAGAAAGCACATTGGGAGTTGGAGGAGAACCAAGTTCCCTGAGATTACAAGATCAACCATATTATCATACTAAGGTGCATATTACCAAACAAGTCTATGTGGGGAACTAACTTAAAAGGTTAAAGCTTAAAGGTCCAAATTATGCTAAGGATTCATCACAATATCATAAGATAGCCATGTTAACTTATATCATGAAGCATAAAAGTATCAAACATGGTATAGAAACACAAACTAAGATAACCATTCTAAAGGATTCAAATAGTTACTAAGGATATGGGATTAAGCAAAACAAAGACATGTTGTGAGACATATTAACAGGGGAGCAGATCATAGTTGATAGAAAAGGTCTTAACATAGATTAGAACACATTACATGTGCAAGTCTGTCATTACAGAAATTTAGAACGGAGTGGGAAAACAAGCTCATGTCAAATAGAAAATGTAAGTAATCAGGTATTGACATAGTAGACTAATGAACTTAAAAAGGTCCAATTTATTCAGATGAAGCACATGCAAATAACATACCTCAGAATTGGCAACTTTTAGGTAAAATCAAATACTAAAGAGGTTCAAAATAAATGCAAAAAATTAACAAAGTTGCATACAAGAGTAGTCCAAAAAACCTTAACTAAACGAACTTAAGATGGTTCAAATTATTCAAATTAGGCATAAACATGTCTCAAAACTGGAAGCATTAGGTGAATTCTAAAAAGACTCAAAGCAAGTGCAAAGCTAATCAAAGTTGCACACAAAAGAATCCTAGAAATACATTAAGCCATGAATTTCAGGGGTAAGAATGTGCGAATCATAAACACATAAGAACGAAATTGTAAAGCCAAGTGACTTACCAGTTAAATGAACAATAAGAAAGAACAAATTCCACAATGTTCTGAGTATCAACAAACAACAAGAACCCAGAATCTCAATGCTTCAAAGTTCCCAAGGGCTTCAAAGGAACCCCGGGCAGTGCTCGCATCAAGAAAAGGTTGAAAAGTCGAATCCCGGTGGCCTTGGCTTTCAGCCAGCCAAGAATCAAGGTATAGAACAAGAGAACGAGATACCAATAAAGTGATAGCTTCGATTTTAGTGAAAATATAACGATTCAGATCTGTCTTAAAGGGGAATGAGGATGGGTTTATATAGTTGTAGAAATACGACAAACAAACAAGGAAATACTATAAAATTAACATAAATAAGGAAATAATATCAAGCAGAATCAGTAAAAATCAGATTAAGGAAAAATTAGGTAAACCCTAGTTGACCGAAATCGAAGATTGGCCGAAGATCTTGGCTAATCAGACCCATATAGCCTTTCCATGATGCATATGGACGAGATATCGTCCAGAATTTGAAGGGTGAAGCTAATCTCCCTTGATTCGGAGGTTTACACTTGCGCAAATAGAGAAAGTACTTATGTAACACCATGGAGAAAGACCCAGTAACGAAGGAACACTGATATGGTAAGTAAATAATGGGGGAATCCCATTATCGATGCGGTTAGGAGAGGGAATTAAGGGGAGACAGCTAGGGTTTTCAGAAAAGAGAAGGGGAGATTGAGCGTTTAGGGGTGGCGGGTTGGTAGAAATGGACTAGTCAATTTATTTTTTTGTCATGTCCCTCTTTGCTTTTCTTAATATTTTAACATGAATAATTAAGGATGTCAATGGGTAGGTGTGGGTTTGAGTGTTAGCGGGGCGGGGCGGGGCGAGTTTGGGAGTTTGCGGTTACGGGGCGGGACGAGGCAGGTTCAGTTTTAAAATATAAAAAATTATGCGGGGCGGGGCAGATCAATGGTTGGGGATTTTATTTTTGAACTAATAAAAGACTGTATATTAGATCAACAACAATGTGATTTTCCATATATAAAATTTATTCCAGAACAATACAGAAACACACATTCCACATGTATCTAATGGAATTTGTCACGAAAAATTTACAAAATCATAGACTAACAACTACTCGGGTCATATGATCAGCTTCAGAAGTTCATCTGCCCAATAAGGAAACTCGATTTTTCTGAACTGCCTGAGTTAAATTTATGTCAAGAGTTCACACTGGATTGACATTTCCATTTCATAAAAGGGGTTCTTCAAGACATAATCATTATATAATTCGTAAAGGTACTTCAAGAGATATTCCATAGGCAGAGTTCCAGGTTCACAGACCATAGAAACTTTTGTCCCTGCAATTAGAATGATCAATTCTTTAACTAGTTAGATATTATTTAACCATCGATCAGAAAAAGAAAGAAAACCGCATATCATCAAGTTATAATACAACTACTGCAAAAGAAAACCAAAAAAAAGAGATTTTTTTTAAAACAAATTTGCGGGGCGGGGTGGGTGAATGCGGGTGGGGTGTGGGGCGAGTGGATGCGGGTTTAAATCATATGTGGGTTGGGGTGCGATGGGTTGAAATTGCACGGGTTTAGACAAAACCCGCTCTGCACCCGCACTGCTTGTCATTCCTATGAAGAATTGCATGTTGTTAATTGAAACACTCCTACTGAATGGCTAATATCATGGATTTATAAATCAAGAGATTTAATCAGCTTATTTTTCACTAAGTTAAGTCATTCGTTCATGACTTTGATCATATGATTGCTAGAGATTTGACCTTAATTGTACTCACTATATATTTAAAGTAGAAAATTAGTTTAGCTCTTATCCCTTAAATAGATATACTTTTAGGAGTTATTATAACATACATTGTCACATAGAATGGTTGTATCCATTCTTATTGTTTCCTTGGTACTCTTTCAGACATGATTGAACAATGACAAGCTTGAATTACTGCAAGTGGTATTCTCGAAGTCGAGGAAGGGGACAACGTAGAAAGATGCATCACCGCATGACTTATTTCTATAATGATTCAGTCTCAGAGCCTGAAGTCATCAGGAATGTCCCGAGAGAAATGCAAAATGAGTTAAGGGATCGAAGGGCTGAACGAAGAGAAGGAGAAAAGAAATTTAGGGATTTTAAGGAATTTAAAATGGGCCCTGATGCCTTCATTCCTGAACATGTACATTTTTTTCAGTTAAAAAGAGTTGAACTGTCTAATTACATGGAGATTATGATTGAGAAGCGTTAGCTATTTTAGCAGACTCTCTTCAAAATCCTTGGGGTGAAGTTTTAACTGAGGTTTATCATGAAATTATGTCTAGTGCACCTTTTAGTGTATATGTGCAAGAGTTAGTATTCGATTGGTACATGTATGTCCTAGCAACCATGTAAATTGTTGTTATATATTGTATTTTAATAAAATTTAAATTATGTTATTTGTCACACTAGTTAGATATATTATTTATTATTTTATTTTGTAATAGATTGCAACTTGAAATAAAGTACACATTAAGAAGTAATTTTAATATTAATTAAAATATTTAGATACAGATGATGAATGGATACGTAGTGACTTTTCGATTCTGTACTAAATATAGAATTAATATTATAATTAATTTTTTTGAGTGTTTAATCACATGCATAAATTGACTGCAATATGTATTGATGAGTTAAACTTGTTATATTGTCTCCAATAACATACATGACATCGAAAAGTAGCATTGCTGACTTGAACAAGGGTGACAAATTGAATGGTGAAAATTACGGCATCTGGAGTTACAAATATGGTATGTACTCGAAGAGCAAGATGCTATTAAAAGTATTAACCATATTATGAGTCATCTAGATGAGGGTAACACTTCCCAACACAGGAGGGATGTGGAAACTTACAATATTTGAAGAAAAAAAAGATTCCACTACGCGTGGAATTATTATAAGTTCAACTGCTGATGATCCCATCCATGAATGTGATCAATATCCTACTGCTCAAGCCATGTGGTCACATTTAAGAGAGACATTTGGCGGTACAACTGTTACTCGCCTTAGACAACTGACAATCAAGTTTGATACGTACAAGAAACGTCATGATCACAGTGTCAAGCAACACTTAAGGGTAATGTCAAACATGATTGCTCAACTGAAAAATGTTGGTCATGTTCTCTCCGATGAGCAGCAGCTTCAGGAAGTGATCCAGTCTCTTCCCAATAATAGGGAACATTTAGAGGTTAACTTGACCCACAATGACATCATCAAAATATTTGCTGATGTTTCCCGTCATTTAGAGCTTGAAGACGAGCGGATTGATGCTGCTTGAGCTGTACCTAGTGCCTTTGTGGCAAAATCAAGTGGTGCAAAGAGATCAAGCTTCAAGTGTAAGAGAAACTGAAAATTGACGGAAAGGGTAAGAAGACCGGAGATGGATCCTCCAGGAAAATAAACATGCCAAATTCCAAGAAAGAAAAGCGTTTCTACAAGAAGAAAGACAAGAGCAGATGAAGTAATACAATTGCCATGTTCCAGGGCATTTTGCTCGCGAGTGCACTAAGCCGAAAAAGGTGACATTTCAAAATGCATCTCTAAGTGTTATATATGTTTCTGGCACTGTATTACTAACTAAAACTTATCCTGTGTGAATTGTAGACTCAGGGGCCACCGACCATGTGAGTCATGATAGAGAAATGTATATAGAGTTTCGTCGAGTTCTACATGAATCAAGGCATGTATATGTGGGAATAATGCAAAGCTTGAAGTCAAAGGGATAGATACTTGCAGAATGGACATGCGTGGTGGCCGATATTTGATGTTGCATGACGTCCTATATGTTCCAGAGATTCAACGAAACTTAGTGTCTGTGTCTATTCTCTAGATTTAGATTTCAATTTGAACTTTAGTCGCAATGGTCTTAGAATTACTTTGGACAATGTTGTTTATGGTTTTGGACATCGTTATGATGGTTTTATTGTTGTTAGATTGTAATCTTTCTACGTATAATATGTTATCTATTGTGTTATGGCATGTTATTCTAGTAACAATGATGTTGATGTTATTACACGACATGCAAGATTAGGTCACATAAGGCATGATTGAATGAATAAATTGGTTAAGGAAGGACATTTGGTTTCTTTCTCTAAAATAAAATTCCACTTTGTGAAAATTGTCTTGCCGGAATGATTACATGTAAACCATTTGGAAAGGCTAACAAAGCTGATTTTCCATTGCAATTAATCTATTCTGATATCTGTGGTCCAATGAATGTGAGGGCTAGGTCTGGTGCTTTATATTTCATTACTTTTATTGACAATTTCACGTGTTTTGGTTATGTTTATTTGATTTCTCATAAATCTAAAGTACTTGAATGCTTAAACAAATATTTGAATGAAGTTGAGAATCAACTAGACAAAAGGATTAAGACCTTAAGAATCGATAGGGGGCGTGAACATCTATCAAAAGAATTTTAAAAATCGTGTAACAAAAAGGGCATCACCAGACAATTAACTATTTCTTACACACCTCAGCAAAATGGTGTAGTAGAAAGGAGGAATAAAACAATATTGGACATGATAAGGTCCATGATTGCGCGATTTACCTATCTTCTTTTGGGGAGATGCGTTATAGACTACAACCTACATCTTGAACAAAGTGCCTTCTAAATCAGTTTCTTCAACTCCTTATGAGCTTTGGACTGCTCATAAACCAAACTTAAATGATTTACGACATTGGGGTTCTGCTGCATATGTAAAAGATTCTTTTAGCAGTTTAGTAAATTAGGTCCAACATGCATGAAATGTATCGTTATAAGATATTCAGAACACTCCAAAGGGTATGTTTCATTGGTAAATTAGAGGATGAAAGTGTTACTGAGATTGAATTACGAGATGACACATTTCTGGAAAATGATTTTCCAAAGAAGGGCGAGGTAAAGAATGGAGAGCCTATTTATAAAATGTTGAACTCAGATAGTTAGCAAGTGTATACTACACAATTGATAATCAAACCAATCAAGATCTTGTTCTTGATATAAGTGGGGGTGGGACTGCTCAATCCCAAAAATCGTTCTGACAAATCTGAATTTCAAATACGAAAGAGTACCAGGAAAAATATACCAAATGTACTTATGAGATTGAAGATTATATTTTTTTGGTATCTCCCACAGAAATGGATGAGCCAAAGTCTGTGACTGAGGCTTTATCGAGTCCTGAAAAAGATGAGTGGATGAAATCAATGAAAGAAGAATTAGATTATATGAAAACCCACAAAGTCTAGGATCTAGTTGACCTTCCGCCCGGGCGTAGAGCCATTGAGAACAAATGGGTTCTCAAAGTTAAGCGCAAAGAGAATGGGTTAATAGAAAGATACAATGCACGATTGGTGGCAAAAGTTTACTCAAGAAGCTAGAATGGAATATGAGGAAACATTTTCACCAGTTGTGAAGTTTACCTCAATCCGCTTATTTTTTGCTATTGTTGCACGTTTTGATTTAAACTGAAGGAAAATGTCAAATGGTGTGTAAATTGAAGAAGTCAATATGTGGACCCAAACAAGTCTCGCGGCGATAGTATATAAAGTTTAATGATATCATAACATCTTTTGGATTTGTGGAAAATACTGTTGATCGGTGTATATACCAAAAGATCAGTGGGAGCAAGTTTATATTTTTAGTCCTATATTGATGATATTCTACTTGCTGCTAATGATTTAGGCATATTGCATGAGACTAAAGATGTCCTCTCTAAAATTTTGAAATGAAAGATATGGGTGAGGCATCCTATGTGCTAGGAATAGAAATATACCATGATAGATCATAATGATTATTGGGATTATTTCGAAAAGGCTATATCGAAAGAGTTCTAGAGGGATTTAACATGAACAACTGTTCATCAGGAACTGTTCCAATTCAAAAAAGGGACAAATTTAGTCTCCTGCAATCCTAAGAATGATGTTGAACGAAAAAAATGAAATGAATTTCTTACTCTTCTATTGTCAGTAGTCTGATGTATGCTCAGACTTGCACAAGACTGGATATTGGTTTTGCGGTCAGAATGCTAGAAAGATATCAGAATAACCCAGGAATTGATCACTGGAATGCTGCAAAGAAAGTCTTGAGGTACCTGAAAGGAACGGAGTATTACATGTGCATGTATAATAGGTCCAAGCATTTGGAAGTTGTTGGATACTCAGATTCAGATTTTGTTGGATGTATTGATACTAAAAAGTCTATGTTTGGTTATTTGTTCCAATTAGCTGAAGGAGAAATATCATGGAAGAGTGCCAAACAGTCTATCGTTGCAACATCTACAATGGAAACAGAATTTGTGGCATGTTTTGAGGCCACAATTCATGCATTATGGCTGCGAAATTTTATTTCAGGACTTGGAGTTGTCGACGTCATTACCAAGCTGTTGAATATTTACCGTGATTATGAGAAACCAATTCCATAACGCTTCCATTTCGTGATAATGACTTCCGCTTCAGGTATGTTTTCAAGAATGATTATATGTAAGATTATCATGTTGAGATCCTGGTATGAATTAAAGTTTATGCTTACATCATTCTCCTGTTTGGCAAACCTTCTTTTTTGAGCAAAAGTGTTGTTTTTTTGGGGGGTTAAAAGTACTTTTTTGCAAAGTTAAGGTGTTTGGCCAAACCTTTAAAAGGAAAAAAGAAGTGTCTATAAGGAGAAGTAAAAATAGTATTTGAAAAACAAAAAAAAAATACATGTTGAAAAATATACTTAGAACCACTTTTAAGAAGCTTGGCTAAACACTAATTGACATTCAAAAGTATTTTTTTTAAATTAATTAGTCAAGCATAAAATAATTCCCACCACAAATATTTTAATTGAAAAGCAATTTTGAAAAAAATACTTTTCAAAATATTAACCTTGAACATTATTTGGATTGGCCATCCTGTCAAACTACCCAAAATTGCAAAAGGTCCCAAAATAAAAATCCCTTTAAAACTATATTGTTTCATTACAGAATAAAGCCAAGTAATTATACACAAACTAGAACCAATTTCCATACGAAGCAACAAACTCACCATTTCAATGCCACTTCCTAACTCCCCCAAGAATAAAGATAACCAAAATTTTAAAAAAAAATAACATCTCAAAGTAACTCACTACTAAAAACAATTTGAAATTAGCGACAGACAAATTCGGTTGCTAAATAGAAAAACACGGTGCTAATTCTATCTAGCGATGAATTAGCAATATATTATTAAATTTCTATTAGTTTTGAGCAATTTCGCGAAGATTAGCGACGAAGATCGTAGCTAATTACAATTTCTGTTGACACTGGTTCGACTACTGAAGAATCCAAGGAGGTGTTACACTACAAAGAAATGGGTATAGAGATAACCTAGCACATTGGTTATTATATCTCGAAGTTTCCAAGGCTATTTATGTCATTACACATGTTAGTTAGTGGAAGTTAGTGGAGGTTAGCCGGTTATCCAAGTTATGAACATATACATTGTATATAAATACACTGTACAACTGCATTTTACACAAATAATAGAAAAATGGGATTCTTCCCTCCAAAATCAATTTGTGCATTCTCTCAATTCTCTCGTTCCTAACATGGTATCAGAGCTATGGTTGCTCGATCCATACCTAGATCATTCTAGTTAGTTTTTGTTGAATCTACTGTGAATCAACGAGTGTTGATTGCTGTTAATTCTCTTCATCTCTCGTTTTTTCTGTTGTGAATTCTGCCGCCATAGATGGAGGAGGACAATCCTTTTGGAGAGAGATTGATTGTTGTTGAAAGCTCTCATCCTCTCTATTGAGTCCTTCTGATAATCCTGGGATCAATTTGGTCTTCTCGCTCTTCGATGGATCTGGTTATGCAGATTGGAGAAAATCTATGTTAATTTCACTCTTAGCTAAAAACAAGCTAGGGTTTATTAATGGAAAAATTATAAAACCTAGAGATGATTCACCTTATTTGGATCTCTAGACTAAATGTAATGACATGGTGATGACATGGCTTCTCAATTCATTGACGAAAGGGATAAGATCCAGTGTGTTGCACTCAAAGTCCGCAAGAGATTTGTGGAAGCAACTTGAAGATAGGTATGGCCAATCCGATATTGCTCAATTATTCAGCCTACAAAAGAGACTTTTAAAAACTTTGCAAGTATCACATGATATAGCTACATATTTCAATAGTATGAAGGCAATTTGGGATGAATTAGAAGCATTAGATGCAAGAGTCCCATGCAGTTGTGTTGAGTGTGTTTGTGATGCAAAACAGAAAAATAAAGCAATGGATGATAGGAAGAAATTAGTATAATTTTTAATGGGACTTAATGAGACCTACACTACTTGTAGAGGGAACATTATGATGATGTACCCTACACCAAGCAATGATAAAGCTTACTCACTTCTTCTACAAGAAGAGAGACAAAGATCAATACAACCTATATTGAATTCACCTCTGAAGTCCAGTTATTTTAATGCCTTTGCACAAAGAATAGAGAATCACTTGGGGCAAGTAAAAGTGAATTCCCCTGCTTATGATGGTACTGGGAACATATTTGACATGCACAAAGGAAGTGATTAAAGCAATTTTTCCTGCACATACTGTCAGAAACCAGGTCATATAGTTGAGAGATATTTCAAAATTCATGGATATCCAACAAATTTCAAACCTAATAAGCCCAAAAGGTTTCAAATTTAGAATAATGTACATAGTAATGCAGTTTCTACTGAAGGAGAACATTACACTGTGCAGGGGATGACACATCAGAATTATCAGAATCCATTTATGGGACAACATGTTACTCAAGCAACTCATAGCTCTTCTATTGGTTCTCCTAGTTTACAGAGTTCAAGTACTGGTTTTCCTACTGTGCAAGGATCCGAGGGGTCTAACAATTTACCTAACATGGTAGGAATCAGTCAGGAACAATATTCTCAATTGATGGATATACTACAACAGGTCAAAATTGGTCAGCAGGCTGCTTCAAGTTCTGAAGTCAATGTTACTGCCAATTGTGTTGGTATTGTTCCCATCCTACCCACATATCTTCCTGATAATTCTTTTGTACACTCATGGATACTTGATTCAGGTGCTTCTGAGCACATGACCTTTGATAAGTCCATCCTATTTGACATAATGCCTCTTCCTCAACCTTTAACAATCAATCTTTCTAATTCCTACAAAATCAAAGTAACCCATGCAGGAAAAGTAGTCATATTTCCAGACATGACTTTAAAAAGAGTCCTCTATGTCCCTTCCTTCAAATTCAACTTATTATCTGTACATCAATTCTGCTATCAATTTGGTTGTGATCTGATTTTTGGTGCCTTTCTATGCTCTATGCAGGTCCCTTCATTGAGGAAGGTTTTGGGACTTGGTAAACTTAGTAATGGACTCTACATCCTCAAGCCAGCTCATCATCCTACCTCTGACCACAAAGTTATTTCTGTCCCTCTAAACAATTGTATTAGCGCTAATATTGTTTCTAAATTTCCTCCTGATGTTTCTTGTCACAATGTATGGCATATTAGATTGGGTTATATGCTTATTTCTAGTATGAAAAACATTCAGTGTTTGCCACATAGTGCTTTCAGTAATAATACTGTTCCTTGCATTGTTTGCCCTTTAGCAAGACAACACAGGTTACCTTTTCCATCTAGTTCTATTACTTCTTCACACATTTTTTATCTCATTCACATTGATACCCGGGGGCCCTACAACACAACTACCTATGATGGTTTTAGATACTTTCTTACCATTGTAGATGACTTTAGTAGAGGTACTTGGACTTATCTTTTGAGCACTAAAGGATCTCCTTTCACCATTCTTCAGTCTTTTATTTCAATGGTTGAGAGACAGTTCAACACTAAAGTCAAAAAGATCAGGTCTGACAATGCTTTAGAACTTGGGTCCAGTATAGCTGCAACTGCTTACTTTCTTTCTAAGGGAATCATTCATCAAACTAGTTGTGTAGCCACTCTATAACAGAATGGGGTTGTGGAAAGGAAACATAGGCACCTATTTGAAGTCTGTCGAGCCTTCTTGTTTCAGTCTCATCTTCCTACTGTTTATTGGGGGGAATGCTTGCTTACTGCCACTTTTCTAATCAATAGATATCCTACCAGACTTTTACACTATAAAACTCCCTTTGAACTTCTTTTTCACAAACCTCCTGATTATTCATTTCTTAAGTGTTTTGGTTGCCTTTGTTTTGCTTCCACCCTTTCACATAATAGGGGAAAATTGGATCCTAGGGCAATAGCATGTGTTTTTTTGGGTTATCCCTTTGGCAAAAAGGGTTACAAGTTGTTAAATCTACACCCTAAACAAGTTTTCATTTCAAGGGATGTGTTTTTTCATGAATCCATTTACCCTTATGCTTCACCACAGTCTTCTGTTACTCCTTTGTTTTCCTCACAACCTACCTCACCAATTATAGACCATCTTCCTACCGTTGTTCCTACTTCTCCCTCTACCACTACTTCATTTTTTGAATCATCCACTCCTACTTCTACCTCTGATCCTCATTATGTTACTGTTTCTCCTGTTATACCTTCTAACTCTTCTTCTTAACATATCCCTTCTCCTACTCCTATGGTCATGGACACTGCTTTGCGTAGGTCCCTTCGAGAACATAAAACTCCTTCTTATCTTTCTGATTACATATGTGGTGCATTACATTTGACAGATGTCTCTACCACTTGTTTCTTTGCTCCTGTCTCTCCCACTACCTACTCTTTTACAGCCCTAACCCCATCTAACCAAACTCTCCTTAATTTTGTTTCACATATTCAAGAACCTACTTCTTACTCCCAAGCAGCCCTACATCCACCTTGGCAGGAAGCCATGGCCAAAGAAATTGATGCCCTGCTTTCCAATGAGACCTGGGATGTGGTACATCTCCCACCTGGTAAGAAGGCTCTTCCTAATAAATGGGTCTATAAAGTCAAGCTTAAGTCTGATGGTTCTGTTGAAAGACTAAAAGCTCGTTTGGTTATTCGTGGTGACATTCAAAGGGAGGGTATTGATTTCAATGAAACCTTTTCTCCCGTGGTTAAAATGACTACAATTAGGTGTATTTTGGCCATTGCTGTTAAGTGTGGTTGGGGTCTCTATCAACTAGACGTTAATAATGTCTTTTTACATGGCGACTTGTCTGAGGAAGTCTATATGAAATTTCCGGCTGGTGTTCAGCCACCATCTCCTAATATGGTTTGTCGCCTTAAGAAATCTCTCTATGGTTTACGACAAGCTTCACGACAGTGGTATGCTCGTTTAACGACTGCTTTGAATTTTAAGGGGTTCTCTCACTCACTCAATGATTACTCCCTTTTTTATAAGAAATCTGGAGATTTAGTTTCTTTGGTTGCAGTTTATGTGGATGACATTCTACTTACATGCAATAACCTCCAAGAATTGACTGATCTCAAACAATTCCTAGATGCTGAATTTAAAATCAAAGATTTGGGGAACTTGTCTTTCTTTTTGGGCAGGAAGTTCTGCGGGAGCCTTAGGGTTTGATTTTGACTCAACGCAAGTTTGATCTTGAACTCCTTGATGAATTTGGGTGTGTTGGTCTTCCTCCTGCTTCTTCACCTCTTGACCCCTCTACCAAGTTTCTCTATGGTGTTGGTGAACCTATTTCCGACCCTACTCTTTATCGTCGTCTTCTTGGTAAGCTTAATTTTTTAACCCACACTCGTCTGAATCTTTCTTTTACCGTTCAACACCTTAGCCAATTTATGCAAGATCCCCGTCTTCCTCACATTTCCGCTGCGAAACACTGTCTCTGTTATCTTCTTCATGACCCTGGTTTGGGGATCTTTCTCCATGCCTCCCCTTCTTTGGATCTACTCGCCTTTTGTGACTCTGACTGGGGCTCTTGTCCTGAGTCCCGTCGTTCCGTCAGTGGTTTCTATATCACCTTAGGTGGTAGCCCTGTCTCCTGGAAGTCCAAGAAACAACCTTCTGTTTCCCTTTCATCCGTCGAAGCTGAGTATCGCTCTATGCGACGTGTTGTCGCTGAACTCACTTGGCTTGTCCGTCTTCTTGACGATCTTTCTGCCCCTCCTTCTCTTCCTGTCCCTCTTCTTTCTGATAGTCAAGCCTCCATTCACATCGCCAAAAACCCCGTCTTTCATGAGCGCGCCAAGCATGTGGAGCTCGATTGCCACTTCGTCCGGCAACAGTTCCAGGCTGGGCTTATTTCCCTCTCTTTCGTTCCCACACACTCCCAATTAGCCGATCTATTCACTAAATCTCTTTTTGGTCCTCTACACCGTGCTCTTCTTGGCAAGTTGGGGGTATTCTCTTCACCCTCCAACTTGAGGGGGGGTGTTGACACTGGTTCGACTACTGAAGAATCAAAGGAGGCGATACACTACAAAGAAAGGGGTATAGAGATAACCTAGCACATTGGTTATTATATCTCGAAGTTTCCAAGGCATTTATGTCATTATACATGTTAGTTAGTGGAAGTTAGTGGAGGTTAGTCGGTTAGCCAAGTTATGAACATATACATTGTATATAAATACACTGTACAACTGCATTTTACACAAATAATAAAAAATTGGGATTCTTCCCTCCAAAATCAATTTGTGCATTCTCTCAATTCTCTCGTTCCTAACAATTTCTTTTGTAGTGGCTGGAGCAACAAATTTTAAGCCATCGACCGTTCGAATTCGTAAGATCGAAATTTTCACATAAATATGATGCAAAAAAAATCACTCAAAACATGAAAAAGATTCAGTGCTTTATGAGAAAATTGGAATGAGAAGTGAGAAACGAGAACGTTAACCTGATCGCAGTTCAGGAATAATTCAAATTGAGGTAAGAGAACATATGTATATAATAAAAAGGGTTCAAAGGTCGAATAGGCTGGGGTCCAAAAGTTGTATTTTTCTTTGTTAACGCTTGGATGAAAGGAAACGACGAAAACGAAGAAGAAGCCAAAGTTATTCAACACGTCAACAGTATGTGAATTCTTTCTTTCTTATAACACATTCTTTTTTATTCTTTTTTTCTTCTTACATTACACATGTTTGATCCACGAGGCACATTCAAGATTTAAACTTTATAGCTTCAATATTTAAAATTTTAAACATCGGACTCATTTTATTTTTTAAGTTATGAGTTCATATTTACTATTTGTTGCAATAATTAATATTAGATTTTTGCACGTTAATATGCTATATATAAAAAGTTATGAATTTAGTTGAATCTGTTACCTTAACGCTACATACACCCATACGCTTGAATATTTAAAGTCAATGTGTTTTGCATTATGTTCTTCATCGGAGCAACGTATTATCACTAATTAAACTAATATTAAACTTTTAATAGTTTTAACACACACTAATTAAACTAATTGCTTATATATGCTAAAAGTAATGAGTTCATTCGCACGGCTCGCAGAGGATATATCGAAAAAAAGAAGTGACTATCTTGCTTAAGCAATTCTTCTTATTCTTTCTCAGTTGAAGTTTCTATATTGATTTTCTTTCTTTTATGAATATTATAACTCCTAATTCTTCGATAGCGGATTTCTTTGACAGCAGTGAAGCCATAATATACCTATGTTATATCGGATCGTAATGGTCATTGTTGTTTATTGACAATCCTCAAAACAATTTGTGAACATCTCAAAATTGTTTTAGCCATGATGAGTTTCCCACTTCGACCAAAGAAGTTTCTCTTTTAGCAATACTAGATGGCATGTGCTGCCCGTGCACAGAACTGGCACATGCCTAACACCCGACACTAAAAGAAATAATTTTTTACTTTTTAAATTGTTTAGAAGAATTAACCAAACAAAGGAAGCAATACCATCAAATCGACTAAATATTAAAATGATATGCTTCAAACAATGTACATGCATTTGCAAAACAAAATTGTACAACTACATTCTTGAGTCTACTTCCATGAGAATGAGAGAGACAAAAAAATATCAGCTTATTAATGTTCATGTTGGTGGTCCAGCGATAGAAAAGTTTATCCTACAATTGGATAAAATCTGATTTTTAACAACTGCAGTTGACAACACATACCTTCATCTTGATATTCACTGAGAGAAAAGAAAATCAAGCATTAGAATCAAAACAAAGTATGAACTAAATTTAAAATGATCAATGCAAAGCAAAAGAGAAAGGGATAGGTCTTCTATTCTTGCATTTCAATAGATCAACAAAATGAATCATGAGTACTATAAGTTTACTTTGTGTAATAAAAAAAGAGGAGAATACCTTGGAAAAGTAGTGCATCACTGGGGGAATTATAAGAGAGATTTTGTCTCAAAGTGCACATTACAAGACCTATTTGAATCAACATAGTATTTTAGGCAATTAAAGTTTACAGATGAGGCACTTGTCAAGAAGTTTTACTGGTGAGGTACTTATAAAAAGTCTTTATAGTAAGCCTTGCATAACAATCATAAATTCAGTTAGTTTAAAGGACCGACAACTCAGGTAAAGAAGATATTATCTTGTCAAAGAAGCATTTATCAAACTTGGAATACTGCTATTATTATTCTTGAAAGAGACGGGAAGGAAAAAGTCAGGTTGTAATTTTGATTACCTTTGTTCCACAAGTATACTGGTCACTGGAACATCTATGTACAAGACAAAATGAAAAGCAACCTGCAGTAGGGACTTCATTTTCCTGCAAAACAACTGTCGATATTGAAGAAAATGATAATAATTTACCTGTGATGGAATCAATTAGGATATATGAGAACTGCTATATTTGTACTTGTTGCTGAACTTTCTATATTTTTATTCTGCGTGTAAAAGCATAGGAGTTGGCAGGACAATACCCAACATTTGAGTTATCCCAAAGGAGTTGATGAAATACATCGAGCATTTCTTAAGGATTAAACCTCATCTGCAGCACATATTTTAGTCCATCACGAGACAGTAGTTTCTAGTTTCTCCACGTTGAAGAATGACCTAACTCCTTTGAGAGCTACATCGTAATCATTAATATTATAAAATAAAATTTACAGCAACAACTTTATGTAAATTTGTATTTGCTAGGAGAAAGGAAAACGATTAGTAATCAAATATACATCAATCCATCAAACGTAAATGTTGTTCTTCGATGTAGCATAATATTTTCAAGATTTGGATATATCACTCAGTTACAACTCTTTCTTTGATAACTTTGCTTATGGACATTTTGTGTGTGTGTGTGTGTGTGTGTGAATAGATCTGTCACTTATTAAAATCTTGAACAAATCCCTTTTCATGATTTCGTGTTTTCAACTACTCATGCTTTTCGATTTAAGGTATCATTGAGGCTAAAATAGAAGAGGAAGGTATGAAATTCTCATAGATATCTACCACATAGAATGTAAATTTTGAATAAGAGTACAAATAAGACATAAGATTTTTTCCGGTAATATTAATGTAGCGTAGCTAAGCTGGTGAAAGAAAAATGGACAGGTAAGTTTAATGATTCCTCATCTCTGTCTTACTCAATTCCCTTTTGAGTATCCACTGTTCTTGTTAATTGACAAGATCCATTTTTTGCAAGAAAGTTCATAGAGATCATAAATCATAGGTCCTTGAGGCATCCCAATATCATTAGATTCAAGAAGGTAATACATCATTCTAAGAATAAACATTTAACGAAGTATTTTATATTAATTAAACTTTGTTTGTTCCTTGTTTTTATTACCTTTCCTTTGATGTTCCATTACTTCGACAACTAAATCCTACTATAATTCTTCTAAAAGAGAAGTACTATAATAACAATTATGAATAGATAACAAAGACCGACAATATTCTCAATAACGAAAAACTAAACACAAAAGTCTAAATAAAGAGGACTCTCTATTACAAAGACCGGCAACAAATATCAATGATCTGCAACTAAATGAACTTTCATAATTCTGCCCTAGCCATACACTATCACTATGCATTAAACATCTACTATATTCAAAAGTCAGACAGTAGGGAGCTTCATGTTATTTAAGCTTATAGTTCTCAGTAGATAAGACATCTCATGACATCTCATCTCCTGAACTTCATACCAATTTTTTAGCATTGATTTTTTTCCTTTTTAAAAATAAAATAAAATAATAGCCGGTAACACAGTTCACTTACTCCACCATAAAACTATATATTTTTTATAACCATATTTGAAATTTTATGAATTATGTCGTAAGATTCACTGGTGTTTCTGGATGATGGGATAAGAGGAAAGAAAACTTAAAATAATCTTTAATAAAAATGTAATGTGCTATTAGAGATGTAGAAATGAACTTTATTTTCTTTGCAAATCAACCCTCAGTTAGAGCAGAAGTTTTCACCTTCGATTTCCTGTTCATTTCTTTTTTCACCTATGCAATAACCTGCCAATGTAACTGTTTTTGCAATCTATTATATATTAATCTTTGCAAATCAACCCTCAGTTAGAGCAGAAGTTTTCACCTTCGATTTCCCGTTCATTTTTTTTTCCTCTTCTAGTTCTATGCAATAACCTATCAATGTAACTGTTTTTGCAATCTATTATATATAAATCTGTGGTTCATGGATTTCCTAGCAGTCCCCTTGTATAATTGATGATCAGATATTTGGTACTCTTTAATGAGGGGCAAAGGACAGTGCAAAATATTTTCTATTGAAGCACATACATCATAATGTTTTGAAGGGGATGGAGGGTATAAAAAAATTGTCCAAAAAAGTATCCAATATATTTATTGGCAACATATGAAACATGTCTGCATCAACCAAGTCCTGATGCAAGAGTTGCTAAACTCTGAAGCATGTTAGTAACTGAGTTTACATAAGAGTAGAACATGTCAGTCTAAGTTTAGTCATAGTAAATATTTATAAGTTTACGATAATCCTTTTGGTGGTAGATAAGAAGCTAGACTCAATATTGTCAAACATTTTTAGGAGTGAACGAATAGGCTTAGTATAATAATTACTAAGTAATTTTGTGCTTGAACCTAGCCGCTGACAAAAAGTTGACTTGAGTTTTTTCTTTCTTGTGTCTTCTACCACAATGTGGATGAAAAAACAGACCCAATTAAAGCAGTGTCTTCTCCTTCTTCACAAAAGAGTACTTGGTTCTGCAAGAATCATCATCTTCTTCTTCTAAATTTTATTTTCTCAACCGCTAAACGCATCACTGAAAAGATTCAAATATTCTCTTCATCAATCTCCAAAAGCCCAAAAACATAGAAAGCTAGCTTTTAAAAGCTTCCTTCTAGTATATTTCTTGCCTCTTTAAAATTGTAATATAGTAGCTACTGTTAAATAGACGTCAAGAGGTTGTGACCTTTTCTGTTAGATGCGGGCATAACTAATGTCTTTTGCAATGTCAAAAAAATTAGATCCATATGAACTGTGCGTTACATTTCAAACTCTGACGCTATGGAAGTATTTTTCAGATTAAATAAACTGGACAGAAGCATAGGATGGAGGAAATTGAAATTGGTATATACATACTATTGAGTACATCCAAAAATGTACTTCTTAGCCTTCGAATTCTTACCTAAAGATCCACTGTCCAGTTTCTAGATTAATATAGGCTCAATCTTTAACTCTTCGAGAACTACGTACCATGGCCAGCTAAAAGGATTGCATGCTTCTTCTTTATACCTAAATTAGTGGACCAAAGCATGTGTTAAAAATGAACCTGTGAAGATTATCAATTTCATAAGACACATGCGACAAGACACAAATGAATGTAGAAAACACCCAATTAGCATAACGAAAATAGGAAAAGCAGGGCACAATGACCAAGACCGAACATCCACAAGGAACATTAGGAATTTTACACCTCAAAAAGCAGCCAAAATAGTACAAAATATTAGAGATAGTTCAGTAAGAAAATTAGCTTATGAGAATCTTCCACGAGATCGTGAAATAGAAACGGAAATAAAGTGCTGAACCTCAAGGGTGAAACTCTGAGGGAGATGACAGGGATTCGTATTTTCCCTCTTCTCCTTCGTCCTCCACCACGGATGACTCCCGCAGAATAAAACAGAATTTACTGAAGGGTGAAGGGTGTGGAATTTCCTGAGCATTTGGCTCTTTTGAGAGCTAATTTTGCACATGCATGTAGTCATTGAATGTTTTGTGCCAATTTCGTCAATGGTATTAAGAAGAATCAATGAGAATAGAGAAAGGCTCCATGAACAAAACTTCCAAAGATCAGTAATAAACATACGTTCTGTCAAGGAAAAGAATAAGTTTTAATTGCTTTGGTGCTTTTAGCAGTCTTCTAACCTTCTCGTGTTTTTTTTCCCTGTTTTATGTGCTTCTTAATGTTTTTCATAAGCTCCTAAATCTAAACATAGAGAAAAATAGTGTTCTGTTGCTTTGGTGCCTTCTGAGAGTTTTATGAAACTTTTGCAGTCTTCTACATATAATTTCTTTCCCATGTTTATCCTGACAAACCTAAAGTAGTTAGAGTGTAATGGGTGCCTATTGTGAATTCCTTCTGTTACAGGAGATGCTATGTTACAGGAGATATTGAACAGGCTAAAAAATATTACTTAATCAGAGCACCTATGTGCATAACCTTATTTATAAAAACATGAAGATAGCTGCATACTAAACTTAACTGACAAAACTTGAAGTTTTATATCTCACTGTCTGTCCATCCTGACTAATATCGAAACAAAATGCAAAGAATCCGATTGTAGTAGCTTTGAGAGTCCTTCATATTCATGATGCATATGAACCAAAGGCATTTTATAGTAACAGATTCAAATAGCTTTTAGTGCTGCTATCTTTGCTTATCAGACCTCCTAACCTAAGTAAATACAAGAAGAGAAAAAGTCTGAACTTGTTTTTTCATTGAGGAGAGCTCTATTCCAATTACAATAACAGTTGAAGGCGCAAGAAAAATAGGTAGATAAACAATCACCAGTGATAGCTTATTGACCATCTTTAACTCTAGTAACATGATAAATTTATCTTACCAATAATCGCACATCTAATAGGACTAATAAGTATCATACAAAATTCTAGCATTGCTTCATGTCGTCAAGAAGTATTTTTATATTTGTATACAATTTATGAAGAAAAAAAATTCCACATTTCACTTGAATGTACAACTTTGCACCGTTAAAGGCATCCTAATTTACTCGCGAATATCAAAAGAGAAACAAAAGGAATTCTTAACAAATAGTTTACTTGTTTCAGGCATATCACCGAACAACTTGGATTCATCAGTCTCCATAGTTAATAATTCATTATATCGAGTAAAGAATGAAAAATAACCGAAGGAATAAACCATTAAGATGGAAATTAGCACTAACTACAAAATATTACATTTCCAAATATACATACCATGAAAGTGTAGTTACAAATAGTTTTTAAAGTAGCAAAGACCCATCTTCCATCAGCAAGTTGAATAGTACAAATTTCTGCAAAGATAATAGGAATGGAGTAACTAATTAGTGCCAAAAGTGGAAACACACCAACCACCGGGATTATACAATTACATGGACCCGATATATCTTTTCATACATGCATATACATACTGACATGCATGTAAAATTTCTAGCAAGAAATTATGCAGAAGAGTAGAAAAACTTAAATTGAAATTAGAAAAGGAGATTTATGAAATGATACCCAGAAGTAAAGGGAAAATATAGGAGAGAAGGAAAGAAGATAGAGTATGCAACTATGCATCCCTCTATTTGATGATCAATGTGAAACTGGCATGATGATGGAGAAGAAAACGTTTGGGTCCTGAGAACTTAACACGCGTCTTTACGGAATGAACAAAGAGGGCATACCAATTTACTAATTAAAAAGATGATATTACGGAATTACCCTTCGCCGTACAAAGGCCTTTCACTTATTATTATAAAATATATTATATATAGAGAGAAAGTGTAATTAAGTAATTTTATGGTATTAGTCTGCACCAAATAAAATAGTATAAGTTTTGTCTCTGATACCACAATGTAAATATTTTAATCAAAACACATATGCATATAATCTTTAAATATACGAGTGAAACATAATGGAATCTAGAATTACTTCCAACATGATAATATGTCAGTCCTGCCCCGCTAGTATTACATTATTTGCTCTAGGTCCAGGTTCACACAAGTTTAAAACGCATCTTTATAATTTTAATTTTGTTAACCTATATACCCAGTATCTCTTTTGTGTTTTGCCGATTGTGGAACTCCGTCTAAAGTCTGGGGTGTTACATACACCCCATGTTATGGTCTCAGCGTCCCCGCTGAGATTTGTCCCACTGCATGGGATTCACATAGACTCAGCACTGAGGTTTGCCTCGCCTGACCGAGATTTGCCTACACTCAGTTGAACTTTGACCCACCATCTCCAAGGCTAACACAAGAGCGGCTCGGATACCATATGTGAGAGAATGAAATGATAAAAGTTCAAACTTCGAGATCAGTGAACTCGCACGATAGGAATGAAGGAAGTGAAATTGTCCTAACAGTTCCGTAGCCTCTCGAAGATAAGTACAGAGTCTTCGTACCGATCTGCAAGACTCTACTAAACTCGCTTATGACTTGTAGCACCTATGAACCTAGAGCTCTGATTTTTTATACTCATAGATTTTTGTTGCGACAAAAGTATCCGCACCTGCGCATTTCCAGCTGTCATTTCCGCTTTTGCGGACCATTTTTCGCACTTGCGGCTCCGCAGATGCAGATCCAACTTCGCATCTGCGAAGCACCAGCACCAGCTCTCTTCTCCGACACTAAAATTAGCATAACGTCCTCATACGATGTTCAAATTCGACGATTCTTTTTGTTATAGCTCCGTAATTATGATACAGATCTAATGCTTCAATCAGAACAGAAATTGAAACTCATTTGCTTAATTTGGTATAATTTATGCTTGAAGAAAACGGGAAAAAATGTCTACACAGGGGGATATTCAGGCGAGTAGGGGACGCCCAAGAGGGGGAGACCCAACTCGATGATGTGTTTCATACAGTAGGTTGGAGGCCGTTGTGCCAGATGTTATCATACATGTATGTTTTGATTTGCTATAGAGGGCACCATTCGTATTTCGTTTCGGTTATGCATATCGGGGCGAGTTCCCTTATTTGTTGCTTCATTTATGGGTCGATTTTTAGATATTTGTAAAGATTGAAACTTTATGATTCGGAATAGTTTCTTATAAGTTTTATTTGTGCTTTAAAGTTATTTTAGTTGGATTTGAGCCGTTCAGAGGTCTTTTCACCCGAGAAGTTCATTTTAAAGTACCAGTTTATTATCTTTGAGGTAAGTATCTTGCATAACCTTGTGTGGGGGAACTACCCCTTATGATTTGAGTCTTCTATGTTGATTGTAGTCCGTGTACGCGAGGTGACGAGTGCACGCTCAGACTTATTTGTGGAAAGTTCTTAGGTCCTTATATTCACTGTGTCTGAAGTTGTTCTTGATATGTTTGACTTCCTATTTGCT
The DNA here is from genome assembly GCA_005239495.1 of Nicotiana undulata. Classification (NCBI taxonomy): domain Eukaryota; kingdom Viridiplantae; phylum Streptophyta; class Magnoliopsida; order Solanales; family Solanaceae; genus Nicotiana; species Nicotiana undulata. The sequence continues at coordinate 55,714 of ML242094.1, forward strand.
AGTTTCACCTCTACATGCTTTAATTAGAGTTAATTTCTATAGGATTCGCTTTTGTTGTCTATTTGACTCTTATTTTGACTTAACTGAAGATTTTACCTCTTCTATCGCCATACTATCTTTTCATAACTGCTTATCTTTAATTAAAATTATCATTATCTCATCCTATAATTGTTTAGTCTTAATTGAAGTTATAATTATCTTCTGCTGCTTATCCTTAATTGAATTATTGAGTATCCTTCGTAATTGCTCAACCTCAAAAGGAGTTTAAATAACATATATCTTAGTTGACTTGCCTTTATTTGGAACTATTTGACTCGTGTTGGCTTCCTTGTTGTTGACTTCAATATTGCAGAATCATTGCTATATTTTGGCTTTTCCCTTGTTAAGTTATTCTCTTTACGACTAGCATTCTTTACTGTGGTTATTCCTTGTGAATGAGTTCTACCGTTTCTTTATGATTTAAAGTTTTTGCGTTGATTTACTCACTGTACTTTGTATTATTGTCATTGTTGTTGTGGTACTTGTTGTGGTGATGTACGAGGTTTCTGTCGTGTTGTAGCCGTTACCTCTATTGGATGCATTGCATATTTACTTTGGGACTATGGAACGGTATTCCGGGAGATCCCATTGTTCTGCATATTTACTTTGGGACTACGGAACGGTATTCCGGGAGATCCTCCCTGCATATTTAATTTGGTACTACGGAACGGTATTCCGGGAGATCCTCCCTGCATATTTAATTTGGTACTACAGAAAGGTATTTCGGGAGATCCCCTGTTCTGCAAACATTCTACGTGTTGTCCGTTCTTTTTCTTATGCTTACTAGCTGATATGAACTATGTTAGGACACTTGCACAAGCATACACGATTACACGTGGCTAAGCACCCATTAACGGATAAGAGGTTTTCTTGATATTGTTGAGTATAGATGCACACCCTTGTTTACTCGCCTTCTATGTGAGAATGTCTTTATTCGGCACATGAGTTGTCAGCATGATTACGAGGTGTGATGAGGGCACAAGATGCCAAGTGTTAGGGTCCAGATATTGATCGTTAGTAGCTGTGCAGATTCTTGCCGAGGAGAATCAAGGTAAACCTGTCACCGCGTTCGCAGACTTCGGAGTCACCTTCCTATTTTGTATTCACATTGTTTTTACTTATTTCCAAAGAGTTGTATTTAGAAGTTGTAGTAAACTCTGTAAAGTTTATGACTTGTACTATCGGTTTTGGAAAATTATAAATTTTGTAAAGATTTCTATTTCGAGACTGTTAGATTTTCTTTACTATTGTTGTTGTTCAGTAAATGTTAGGCTTACCTAGTCCCTAAGACTAGGTGCCATCACGATACCCAACGGAGGGGAAATTGAGTCGTGACGTAATTAATTGCAAAAAATATCTTAAACAAAAACACATAAAAAAAATTAAATTCTATTTTTATTTTCAAGTTTAACCTGACAGTCTGAAGTGTTGATCACAGAAAGAAACCTCACGATCAATTAGTCTTATAACCTTTCCCATCAAAGTATTAGTTTTAGTTATATAAAAGCCTAATTAAACCAACAATTAATCTTGAACCAATTCAGATAAGAAACCTTTACAAATATTGTCATTGAATAATTATATATAAAACTAATGCTTCATTTCTACAATTAGGAATATAGGTCACACTTTAATATATCCGTATGAAATATCTAATAACTAAAATATTACAATATTAACAAAATAACGTAGCGGGGATTGATAATTTTTTTTTATTTTTAAAAAGGTAAATTTTGGGATGTGCATAATTTGGTAAATATTCAATTATTGTATCGAAATCGAAAACTTTGGTATTTGGTATTTGATATCTGATGTTCGGTATGGAATTTGGTTTAATTTTTAAACAAAAGAAATGGTATTAGGTATGGTATTTGGTATTTTAAAATAAAATATCAAAATATCGATATTGTACTGAAATATATATTTTATTACACAATACACATTTATTAATTATAATTTAAATATAAAGTTTAAAATTTTACTTTTCTTTATTCTCTAAGTTCATCAATTAATTTTAAGCAAGTAATAATATATTTTTAATTAATGATCAAATTTATGTACATTTTTTTCTCTTTGAGTTGATATTTGCTGGTTTTGGACTAAACTTTTGTCAACAAACGTTTTAGTGTGTACTTTAATTAATAATATTATAGTCTATGACTCTATCAGGGGCAACCCGTCCATAAGGTAGGTAAAGCAACTGCTTTAGACCCATATTTGTTGAGGTCCTATTTTTTTCCCCGCCTAATAAGCTATATATAATTTTTTTTAAAAAGTTATGTGAAGTGAAAATGTTTGATTTTCTTGTTTAACAAATAAATAGATGAAGGATTTGCAACTGCTTTGATTTCTGCCAAAGAAATTGCATTTGAAATTAATATCGAACCCAAATTTCATAAGAAACATGTAATATATAGGAAGAACCAATGTCAATAGTGAAATCTCAAAATCTCTCGACGAGTCCTTTAGAGTTGATTACTTTTTATTCATACTCCCACTGGTCCATAATAATGACTTTTTTATCCTTTTTTGTGCCCCTTAAGAATATATGGACTCATAGAACAAAAATATATTTGACTGAATTATCCTTAACTAAAATTTATATGTTGTTACTTGACATATTGAGATATGTAAATAAGGGCAAAATTTGGAAAAATAATGTGATGACCCAAGGTGTCATTTTATAAATTAAGACTCCGTTCTAGGATTAGCCATAAAAAATTTGATTTAACTACCTTGATTTACATGCGCAGTCCGGGTGTGAAATCGGAAAGTATTCATGTGAAAATATAAGAAATAATAATTTTTAGAATTAAAGTTTGATTTTTGTTGACTTGAGTCAACATTTTGAGTAAACGGATCTGAATCCATTCCGATGATCCTGGGAGGTCCGCAGTAAAATACGGGACTTGGGCGTATGCCCGGAATTGAAATCCGAGGCCCCAAGCCTTAGAAATCAATTTTTGAAAGAAATTATTTTATTGAATTATTGATGAAATAAAGAAAAGAATTAACGTTTGAAACCATTGGTATCGGGCCCGTATTTTGGTTCCGGAGTCTGGTACAGATTGTTATAGTATTTGAATACTATACGTGAAATTTGGTGAGAATCGGAATTTATGTGACGTGATTCGGACGTTCGGTTGAGAAATAGTGAACTTTGAGTGTTCTTGAGAAAAATGATGAGTTTTGAGGTTTAATTCATAGTTTTACATGTTATTTTCATGATTTAATTGTACGAGCAAGTCCGTATGATATTTTTAGACTTGCGTGCATGTTTGGTTTAGAGCCCCGAGGGCTCGGGTGAGTTTCGGATAGGCCACAGGATGTTTTTAACATATAAAATGCAGTTGTAATTGTTGTTCTGGTGCACTGTGATTTTTGTACTTCGCGATCGCGTAGTGTAAATTACTAGGGTCATTTTTTTATTCTATGCGAATGCGTGCTGGCCCACGCGAACGCACTGAGTCATGTGCCTGGGGGAGGGGAGCCTTGTTCTCTTCTATGCGGACGCGACCACTGGGCCGCGATCGCGGATGGCCCAGTTCGTAAAGTTATGCGAACGCCTTCCCTCACACGTGAACGTGAAGGCCAATAATCCTGATTCTATGCGAATGCGGGCAGGCCCACGCGAACGCGATGAGGACCTGCCCAGCTATATAAAATTAATTTTAAACACGAACAGAACCCTTTTTCTTCATAATTTTCGAACTACCAAGCCCTAGAGACGATTTTCTTCACCAAAGCTCATCCCCAAAGTATTGGTAATCAATTCTAAACTCTACTCTTTCAATTACCCAATGTTTTTCATCACTTTTAAATAAAAAACTAAGACTTTTTACGGTAAAAATTGAGGGTTTGGGTAGAATTAGGGAATTTTGTAAAAATCGAATCTTTACCTCGAATTGAGGTCGGATTTCGAAACTAATTGCATATTCGGGCTCGGGGATGAATGGATAAACGTAATTTGGTCCGAACCCCGAGTTTGAACCAAGCGGGCCCGTGGTCGGGTTTTAACTTTTTTTGAGAAAACTTAGGAAAAAGTAAAATTTTCAGTAAAGTTACTTCCTTTAGCATTAATTAATGATATTAAGCTAATTATGGTTAGATTCGAGTATGTTGGAGGTGAATTCGAAAGAAAAAACTATAATTGAGCAGTGAGTGACCTGCGGATTTGAGGTAAGTGCTTGGTTTAACCTTGACGTGAGGGAATAGGAATCCCCAACTTAATTGCTATGTGAATTTGCATGTGTGTAGTGTATATGTGAGGTGACGAGTGTCTATGCACCACCAAATTGTCTGTTAAGCATGATCCCTTCCCCATTTCTAATTTATTTGATTCGTGTCTTAATTGTTTTATGGTCATTGATGTTTCTATGACTACTTGGCTTTGTTAATTTGTTGTTAAGTCTTGTTGAAATTATTTTGGAGAAGTATTGGTTGTTTCCTTGGTTTCGTTGTGGTACATAAAGGTTGAGCGGTTTCACATTGTTTTACGAGATACATATATATTTTCCTGTTGGTTTCATTTTGAGATATTATTGAGGAAGTTTATGAGAAATGCAGTTTACTGTTTATAATTGTTGAGACAAAAGTATTTTGAAACGCTTGGCCTTCATTGTGAAAGTTTTCATAAATAAAATGATATGATATATCTGGTGGGAGCGGGTTGCACGGCGCAACAAGGAGTGATATGGGTGGCCAGGTGGGATCGGGTTGCACACCGCAACAGGAGAAATAAGGGTGATATATATATAGGGAGGATCAATAAGGGGGGACAGGTGGGAGCGGGTTGTACGCCGCAACAAGGAGCAATAAGGGAGGATACTTATGTTTTACTGATTTTCAAAGAAAACAAAGATGTGAAAACATCATGTTTCACTTTACTATTTTTCATATTTTGCACTACTTTTTATTTTAAAGATAAAGTTTGGAAATTTGGAAACTTACATGAGAATTGGTTATAGCTGAGACCTGAAAAAGGTGACTGAGTATTTTAAATTGTTGCTACAGTTACTGCTTTTTTATTTTAGAATTTCCTTTTTGCTTTATTTTATAATGTTCACAGGTTATATTGTTAATGCCCCGCCGTAGCCTCGTCACTACTTCGTCGAGGTTAGGATCGGCACTTACTCAGTACATGGGGTCAGTTGTACTGATACTACACTCTGCACTATTTTGTGTAGATCCAGGTATCAACCAGCGTTAGGAGATTTTTAGTAGCCCGCATTCATCATTCAGAGAAACGAGGTAGATCTGCCGACGTCCGCAAATTCCTGGAATCTTATCTTAGTTATTTAGATACTGTTTTTATTATATTCGAAACAGTTACATTATTTCTTTCATCCCATTATTTGTAGTAATCTTAGTAGTTCTTGAATTATGACACCAGACCCTGGGTAGTCTTATAGTTATATAATTAGTTCGTGGCTCGGTTTATTTATTCGCTTATCGTTTTATTTATGAAGTTATTCGTCGGAAATTATTAGATTTAATTTACTTTAATTTGTCTTATTGTGTTTAAATAAATAATCAAAGGAAAATAGCTAATTGAATTCTAATATTGGCTTGCCTAGCAAGTGTGGTGTTAGGAGTCATCATGATCCCTAAGGTTGGGAATTTGGGTTGTGACAAGTTGGTATCATAGCACAGATTTCTTAGATCTCATAATTTACGAACAAACTTGGTAGAGTCTGAAGGATCGGTTCGGAGACGTCTGTACTTATCTCTCATAGGCTATGGAGTTAGGAACAATTTTTTCACTTCTATTCTACTCTATCGTGTGAAGTTATTCTACCATTGATGATTAAACTTGTCTATTCTTGTACAGTCACAAATATCGACAACACGCAAAGCATCTACAACCGGACAAGATATGAAGCCCCAATGACAACTATGATTTGGGGAAGAGACAGAAGCAGAGCTCAGTCAAAAGCTCGAACATCAACACCGATTGTACAGTCTCAAATGGATCTAGACGCGGAGGTTCTAGCTCAGTCGGTACATGTTTGACTAGTCCAGATTCCAGAAGGTTTCATAGCTACTCCGGTATTGCATAACAAGGGAATAGTTTAAGCAATGGGGTTGATTTTGCTGTGTTTCAGATGACGGATTCCACCAAGAGGTGGTGGGAAGATTATGTAATTACTAGACTAGTTGTGGCTCTGAATGAAGATGCAGACGTATCGAGAGATCACCCAGTGAATCATGTAGGGGTGCAACGGACCTTGGCATCTGGTTGATTTATATGAGTTGTAGAGTTTAACATTGTGTATTATCAGACATTGTGACCTATGACTTCGTGCCAAGTGGGGAATTCCACCGTCAAGGAATATATTGCGGGGTCATGTGTTATATCGGTTTTGACCTGGAATATATAAGGCCTGAGATTTTGCAAGAGATAAATTTGGGACTTGAGGTATGTCTGCCTCCTAATGACTCTATACCTCAGTACCAAAGGATTTATATAACCAACTTTAAACAGAAGTTCTACTCAGTGTGGAAGTCACGGTTGCGGATTTTTGGGTGCTTCAGAGGAAGCATAGTGGTTGACGAACTTCTAAACTATGTGGCTCGTGCAAAGATTTATCTGTATAGAGCCCTACTTTTGTGAGCGTTGTCTATCAATAAGGATAAGATTTACCCCAAAAGAATAACGAAGAGCATATGAATAAATGGGGTAGCTCAGCAGTGTTGAGTCAGCATAGTAAAAGAAGAAATGGGCCGCCGGTGTTTGTAGCAAGCCTATGAAGAGGATGATTAGCCAAAGCAACACCAACTACTTGACTCAGTTCTCATAAATGTTATTGAAAGAGTTTGTTTCTCGGACTCTCCATAATGCGTGGCGCATAAGGTTTGACAGGTTGACTAAGGTCACCATGACGGTGTTAGGACATGCCATCAGGTTTGATGAGTTAGTCGTCATACTCCTACTCTGGTTCATATAGCCATAGAGCAAGTTCACAGACTCATTAAAGGACTCAATTATGATTGTAAAACTTTGTACGACTCAGGGCAGGTTGATACTTTATTTTGGCTAGTGGTAGAAACTGCCTAGATGTTAGAGTATGTCCGGAATAAAGGAAGAGATGAAGCTAAGGAAACTAAGAGGTCTCGAGGTTCTGAAGGATTTAGTGGATTCTACTTTGCAACAACAAATTATTATGGCAGGGGCTCGGGCAACCGGCCAGCCCAGTCCATATATCTGGTTATTCAGGGTGCTTCAATGAGTTCTTTTAATGCACCACCACTACGAGATTCCTACAATGGTTATTCCAAGTTATTTGGTATAAAATCGGTATGAGCGGTTGAATCATTTCATCATAGCACTCAGGCTACGTGCCCCATTGCAGTTACAACTCAACTTACATGACCAGCTAGGGAAAAGGGGTCGGAATGTCGAAGGTGGAGGTCAGATTCCTAGAGGTGGAGACCCAACTTGTTGATATATTTTCTATGGTATGACTGGGCTCATTATATCAAATGGTGCCATTACAAGAACAATCTCTGGTTATTATAAAGTGATAAATTTCCTTACTTGATTCGGTTATGAGTATCTAGGGAAGTCCTCCTAATATGCTCCACTCTCGGGTGAGCTTCGTAACTTTGAAATCTACTTATGTGAATACTTGTATTGAGAAACTCCATGGAGATAACTATGTCTATCAGTATGATGTTATGATTTTGTTTAATGGAAAATATTTAAAAGAGGAAAATGAAATGTTTTGACTGGCGCGATATGCATGTTACTTGTGATTCATAATTGAGGGAGAGATCCTCGCATTTTAGTATGATTTGATATGTTTAAATCGGGCTACGAGCCGCGATGAAAGTTATGTAAGGACAAGATCCTTGTGATGAAAATTCTTGTGTTTAAATTTTCCCTTGTGAAATTTAAAAATTGTACTATAATACTAATAGGGAGTCATGCATGTTAGGTTTATTCGGAGAAAAAATATAAATTAACTAAAATTAAAATTATTAATTATCTGTGCATAATTTGCCAAATTCGTACTATAATTATTGAGATTTAACCTAGAAGGTAGGTGCCCGCCCATGTGGCATTAAATGAGACACGTTAATTCGGGTATATAATTACGAGGTCTTCAAGCATCGTATCTCGTTATCAGTATTGAAGGTTTGAAAGGAGATTATTGCTAACGTGAAGCTATTTGATAATTCTGTAATTGGCTATGAACAACTATTAAGAAAATAGAGGCAGTCAAGAACTGGCCTAGACCCACTACAACCACATAAATCAGGAGTTTCTTGGGTTTGGCGGGTTACTACCGTCGTTTCGTGGAGGGGTTCTCATCCATAGCAGCCCCAATGACTAAATTGACTCAGAAAGGTGCCCCATTTAAATGGTCAGACGAGTGTGAGACGAGCTTTTAGAAGCTCAAGACAACCTTGACTTCAGCATCGGTGTTGGTGTTACCATCAGGTTCGGGTTCTTTCACGATTTATTGTGATGCTTCCCGAGTTGGACTTGGGGCAGTGTTGATGCAGGATGGAAGGGTGATTGCATATGCGTCTCGTCAGTTGAAAGTTCATGAGAAGAATTATCTTGTTCACGACTTATAGTTGGAAGCCATTGTTCATGCATTGAAGATTTGGAGGCACTATCTTTATGGCGTGCTGTGTGAGGTTTTCACGGATCGTCGCAGCCTTCAGTACTTGTTCAAGAAAAAGGATCTTAATTTGAGACAGAAGATATGGTTAGAGTTACTAAAAGGTTATGGCGTCACTATATTATATCATCAGGGGAGGCCAATGTGGTGGTCGATGCATTGAGAAGAAAGACGATGAGTATGGGCAGCCTTGCATTTATTCCAGTTGGTAAGAGACCGTTGGCATTCAAACCTTGGAAAATCAGTTCGTGAGATTGGATATTTCGCCCAGCCATGTTTTAGCTTGTACAATCGATCGATCTTCTTTATTTGAGTGTATCAGAGATCGGCAGGATGACGACCCACATTTGATGGTTCTTAGGGGCACAATTCGGCACGGTGATGCCAAGAAGGTTACAATTAGAGATGACGGTGTTTTGAGGATGCATGTTCGTATATGTCTGCCTAATGTTGACGGCCTTCGTGAGTTGATCCTTGAGGAGGCTCACAATTCTAAGTATTCTATTCACCCAGGTGCAGCCAAAATGTACCAAGACTTGAGGCAACATTATTGATGGAGAAGGATGAAAAGGGACATTGTTGCGTATGTGGCTTGTTGCTTAAATTGTCAGCAGGTAAATTATGAGCATCAGAGACCCGGTGGTTTGCTTCAGCAGATAGAGAATCCTGAGTGGAAGTGGGAACGTATTACTATGGACTTTGTTGTTGGACTCCCACAAACTCAGAGGAAGTTCGACGCAGTTTGGGTTATTTTGGATAGGCTGACTAAATCATCACATTTCATTTCAGTGGTAAGTACTTATACTTTGGAGCGGTTGGCAGAGATATATATTTGAGAGATTGTTCGCTTTCACGGTGTGCCCGTGTCTATCATTTCTGATCGAGGTACGCAATTTACCTCACACTTTTGGAGGGCAGTTCAGCGTGAGTTGGGTACAGAGGTTGAGTTGAGCACAACATTCCATCCGCACACAGACGGGCAGTCCAAGCACACTATTCAGGTTTTAGAGGATATGCTCCGCGCTTGTGTTTTGACTTCGGAGGTTCTTGGGATCAGTTCTTGCCATTAGCGGAGTTTGCTTATAATAATAGTTATCAGTCGAGCATTCATGTGGCTCCTTATGAGGCATTATATGGTAGAAGGTACAGATCTCCAGTTGGATGGTTTGAGCTAGGAGAGGCTCGGTTATTGGGTACAAATTTAGTTTAGGAGGACTTAGATAAGGTCAAGATTATTCAAGAGAGATTTCGTGCAGTTCAGTCTTGGCAAAAGAGTTATGCCGATTGTAAGGTTCGTGATGTGGCATTCATGGTTGGGGAGTGAGTATTGCTTCGTGTATCACCCATGAAGGGTGTTATGAGATTTGGGAAGACGGGTAAGTTAAGCCCTAGGTATATCGGGCCTTTTGAGATTCTTGATAGAGTGGGGGAGGTAGCTTATATACTTGCGTTCTTTCCAGGGTTATCCTCAGTTCATCCGGTATTCCACGTGTCTATGCTCAGGAAATATCATAGTGACCCGTCCCACGTGTTAGATTTCAGCCCAGTCCAATTGGACAAGGACTTGACTTATGAGGAGGAGCCGGTAGCCATTTTGGACCAAAAGGTTTGTTAGTTGAGGTCTAAGAGTTATCCTTCAGTCCGTGTGCAGTGAAAAGGTCAGCCCGTTGAGGCAACTACTTGGGAGTCTGAGTCGGACATGCAGAGTAAATATCCACACCTGTTTGAAACCTCAGGTAATCGTCCATGTCCATTCGAGGGCGAACGTTTGTTTTAGAGGTGGAGATTGTGATGACCCAAGGGGTCATTTTATAAATTAAAACTCCGTTCTAGGATTATTATCCATAAAAAGATTAATTTTAACTACCTCAATTTGCGTGCACAGTCCGGGTATGAAATCGGAAAGCTTTTATGTGAAAATATAAGAAATAATAATTTTTAGAATTAAAGTTTGATATTAGTTGAATTTAGTCAACATTTTGAGTAAACGGACCCGGATCTGTGTTCCGACGATCCCGGGTGGTCCGCAGTAAAATACGGGACTTGGGCGTATGCCCGGAATTGAATTCCGAGGTTCCAAGCCTTAGAAATCAAGTTTTGATAGAAATTGTTTTGCTGAATTATTGATGAAATAAAGAAAAGAAATAACGTTTGAAACTATTGGTATCGGGCCCGTATTTTGGTTTCGGAGCCCAGTACAGATTTGTTATAGTATTTGAATACTATCTGTGAAATTTGGTGAGAATCGGAGTTTATGTGGCGTGATTCAGACGTCCGGTTGAGAAATAGTGAACTTTGAGTGTTCTTGAGAAAAATGATGAGTTTTGAGGTTTAATTCATAGTTTTACATGTTATTTTCATGATTTAATTGCACGAGCAAGTCCGTATGATATTTTTAGACTTGCGTGCATGTTTGGTTTAGAGCCCCGAGGGCTCGGGTGAGTTTCGGATAGGCCACGGGATGCTTTTAACATATAAAATGCAGTTGTAATTGTTTTTCTGGTGCACTGTGATTTTTGTGCTTCGCAATCGCGTAGTGTAAATTACTAGGGTCATTTTCTTGTTCTATGCGAATGCGTGCTGGGCCACGCGAACGCACTGAGTCATGGGCCTGGGGGAGGGGATCCTTGTTCTCTTCTATGCGGACGCGACCTTTGGGCCGCGATCGCGGATGGCCCAGTTCGTAAAGCTATGCGAACGCCTTCCCTTACACGTGAACGCGAAGGCCAACAAGCCTGACTCTATGCGAACGCGGGCAGGCCCACGCAAACGCGATGAGGACCTGCCCATCTATATAAAATTAATTTTAGACACGGACATAACTCTTTTTCTTCATTATTTTCGAACTACCAAACCCGAGAGACGATTTTCTTCACCAAAGCTCATCCCCAAAGTATTGGTAATCAATTCTAAACTCTACTCTTTCAATTACCCAATGTTTTTCATCACTTTTAAATAAAAAACTGAGAATTTTTATGGTAAAAATTGAGGGTTTGAGTAGAATTAGGAAATTTTGTAAAAATTGAATCTTTACCTCGAATTGAGGTCGGATTTCGAAACTAATTGCATATTCGGGCTCGGGGGTGAATGGGTAAATGTAGTTTGATCTGAACCCAAAGTTTGGACCAAGCATGCCCGGGATCAGGTTTAAATTGTTTTTGAGAAAACTTAGGAAAAAGCAAAATTTTCAGTAAAGATACTTCCTTTAGCATTAATTAATGATATTAAGCTAATTATGATTAGATTCGAGTGTGTTGGAGATGCATTCGAAAGGAAAATCTATAGTTGAGCAGTGAGTGGCCTGCGAATTTGAGGTAAATGCTTGGTTTAACCTTGACTTGAGGGAATAGGAATCCCCAACTTAATTGCTATGTGAATTTGCATGTGTGTAGTGTATAGGTGAGGTGACGAGTATCTATGCACCACCAAATTGTCTGTTAAGCATGATCCCTTTCCCGTTTCTAATTTAGTTAATTCGTGTCTTAATTATTTTATGCTCATTGATGTTTCTATGACTACTTGGCTTTGTTAATTTGTTGTTAAGTCTTGTTGCAATTATTTTGGAGAAGTATTGGATGTTTTCTTGGTTTCGTTGTGGTACATAAAGGTTGAGCGGTTTGACATTGTTTTACGAGATACATATATATTTTCCTGTTGGTTTCATTTTGAGATATTATTGAGGAAGTTTATAAGAAATACAGTTTACTGTTTATAATTGTTGAGAAAAAATTACAGTGAAAGACTTGGCCTGAATTGTGAAAGTTTTCATAAATAAACTGATATGATATGTATGGTGGGAGCGGGTTGCACGCCGCAACAAGGAGTGATAAGGGTGGACATGTGAGATCAGGTTGCACACCACAATAGGAGCAATAAGGGTGATATATATATATATGGAGGAGCAATAAGGGCGAACAGATGAGAGCGGATTGCACGCCGCAACAAGGATCAACAAGGGAGGACACTTATGTTTTACTGATTTTCAAAGAAAATAAAAGATTTGAAAACTTACCGTTTCAGTTTACTATTTTTCATATTTTGCACTACTTTTTTATTTTGAAGTTAAAGTTTGGAAATTTGAAAACTTACGTGAGAATTGGTTATAGCTGAGACCTGAAAAATGTGACTGAGTATTTTAAATTGTTGCTACAGTTACTGTTTGTTTATTTTAGAATTTCCTTTTTGCTTTATTTTATACTGTTCACAGGTTATATCGTTACTGCCTCGCTGTAGCCTCGTCACTACTTTGTCGAGGTTAGGCTCGGCACTTACTCAGTACACGAGGTCGGTTATACTGATACTACACTCTGCACTATTTTGTGCAGATCCAGGTACCGGCCATCATTAGGAGATTTTTAGTAGCCCGCATTTATCATTCGGAGACACGAGGTAGATCTGCCGACATCCGCAGATTCCTGGAGTCTTCTCTTAGTTCTTTAGATACTGTTTTTTGTATATTTGAAACAGTTACATTATTTCTTTCAGCCCATTATTTGTAGCAGTCTTAGTAGTTCGTGAATTGTGACACCAGACCTTGGGGTAGTCTTATAGTTATATAATTAGTTCGTGGCTCGGTTTATTTATTCGCTTATCATTTTATTTATGAAGTTATTCGTTGGAAATCATTAGATTTAATTTACTTTAATTTGTCTTATTGTGTTTAAGTAAATAATCAAAGGAAAATAGCTAATCGAATTCTAACATTGACTTGCCTAACAAGTGTGGTGTTAGGAGTCATCATGATCCCTAAGATTGGGCATTTGTGTCGTGGCAAATAAAGTTAATTTTTTCTTGATTATATAAAAGTACACGTATTTTGGACCAAAATAACAGCCAAAAAAGTTACTTATTGTGGACCTAAGAGTAGTAGATGAGGTTATTTTTTCACGTTAAAATAGATTTAAACAATTAGAGGCATATGAAAATATTCAATTTTCTATTTAGCGGTAAAAAATGAGATCACTAGATGATGAAAATTTGAAATGATATTGCCTCCATCTTGAATGCTTCTTAAATCATAATAATCAACTCGATATTGATAGTTTAGATTTATTTTATGAATTAAAAATATTAATAAAAATATCACAATTAGAAGATAGCAATTTAATTGATATACTCAACCAAATAGATTCCAAATGCCTATATTACTTATAGAATAATGTTAATAACTCCTATTACCGTTACGTCATAAAAAAAAGTGTTTCAAAATTAAAATTGATAAAATCTTACCTAAGATCAACAATGTCTCACAGATATTAAATGGATTAGCTATATTGTCAATTGAGAAAAACTTAATAGGAGAAATTGATAAAATATTAATAATAACTTTGCATCTAAAATAATTTTGAAAAATAGATTTCAAATAAAAATAAAATATTTTTTATTAATAAAAAAGTTAATGCCTCTCGTAAAGTTTGGTTTTAGGTCGCGAAATTGGTCGGGCCATCCCTGAACCAAATAAACTGAAATCAAAAGGAGAAAAATCGAATCATACTGAATTTAATTAGCTACGATAATGATATAAAATTTTAAGAAACCTAATACCAAAAATATCTAATCCAAATGTCTAAAATCGTATTGTACCTATCGACGAATAGACACACGCTGTATAGGCATTAATGGAATGTAAGCGGAGAAAAAGTCTATTGTTGGGTATTTGATCCTTACATCAGTGGGAGTTGGTTTAGTTCTTATTATTATTTTCTATATTTCTGTAGCAGTCAAACGTGTAGCTAGGTCCCTTTTACATTTTTCCTCTGTATCAAGAAAAACAACTCATAGGGAATAGGAGATGGGAACAGTACTTGTAAACTTGAGTATTTTCACCATGTTAACACTGGCGTATGTAGCAGCCATCAAAATCACAGGTGAAGAGAGTGAGTTTTCTCCGTCACCGGAACCGGCACCGGCACCGGCGGTGGGAATGGACGCTGGAGCTGGGTTTCAACTAACCCCGTCGGGGGCCTTTCTTTTGTTTTGTCTGATCTTAGGTTACCTCTATCTCACCGATAATTTATTTGCCAATCCCGATCCAGACTCATTTGCAGCTTTTGCTGATGATTCAGATCAAAACTTGTTTGCAGATATTATTAATACTTCTCTTAAAGAAGATTGTTTTCTCTCCGAAATGGACCTGAATAATCAAATACTAGTTGGTATTGACATTCCTTTGACTTCATCTGTCTTACAACATTCAGAGAACAGAGGAGAAATTACTACAGAGCCGCCAGATGAAGCTGTGCAGGACAAACAAATGCAATCTGTGCATGTCAATGAAACTATAACAGTACTACACCAGAATTATTCACGGCCGAGAGGAAAGAGTAAAGAAAATGATTCTTGCAGAATTACTCTTAGTGATATACAACAACAATTTGGAAAGAAACGTAATGATGCTGCTGAAAGTTTAGGAGGTACGCGAAAATGTCTTGCTTTAGCTTTTTATGTCATCAAAAAGAGACAAATCATAGGGATAAGGTCTGCGTACACACTACCCTCTCAGACCCCACTATATGGGATTACACTCGATATGTTATTGTTGTAATTGTTTTGTTAATCTTTTGTTTGTTGCAGTTAGTCCAAGTACATTTAAGCGCTGCTGTAGAGCCAATGGCATAGCCAAGTGGTCATGTAAATTGAAAGTGCAGCCACATACAACTCAAAGGGTGGTGGAAAGTATGGCTACATTTCAGAGTGACAACACCATGAGCTTAAAGGTGTCTTACAATGGTGTGAATGTGAGATTTCCACTCATTCTTTCATCAGGAAAAAATGATTTGGAAGCAGAAATTGAGACGAGATTTGGAATACAAATTGGAAGTTTTTCTATCATGTACGAAGATGAAGATAAAGATTGGATTCTGATCACTTGCGATTTAGATTTACATCACGGAATGCACATCTTAAAAAATAAGGGCAGAACTACAATGAAGATTAACTTAGTAAATCAAATAGAATGTAGTAGAATTCCGAACTCGAACGCATAACGTTCAAATCCAGGATCCGCCTCTGGGTGTTTTTCCAATATTTGGTATTTACCTGAGGGGTTTTTTTTCCACCGGATGATAAGAGATTCTGTAATTTATTCCACCAGATGACAAGTTTTTTTTAGTCAAGTGGTCTACGTACTATGGGGTTGTAATTGTTCTACTGGTATTAGATGTCCTAAGATTGTATTCTTAAGATTGTTCCACATGGTATTAACAACATTAATTCCTAGCAGCAATTAAGCCCTCTTTCAATCTGCTTCACTTTTTTTTCCCTGTCCACTTCTATTTTTGTTGCTGTTCTCTGCTGTTTTTGAGATACAAAGAAAAACAATAACTAGTCAATCTTTGACAGGATCGGAGCTAGATTCTAGTTACAGCTTCAGTAGAACCCAGGGCGGATTGTCGCGACCCTAAATCTTGATATGTCGTGATGGCGCCTAACGTGGTACTAGGCAAGCTGACATTTCAAATATCTCCAACATTTTTAATAGAAAATGAATT
This sequence comes from Nicotiana undulata, assembly GCA_005239495.1. Taxonomy (NCBI): domain Eukaryota; kingdom Viridiplantae; phylum Streptophyta; class Magnoliopsida; order Solanales; family Solanaceae; genus Nicotiana; species Nicotiana undulata. The sequence goes on from ML242094.1 coordinate 71,873, forward strand.
TAAGCAGTTCAAATAATAAAATTCTCATAATTGGGATAGAAACCCAAAATTCAACGCGGAGGTTCCCAAATATCGGGGTGTCACAAAGTACATGAGCATCTATACATCACAAGACTGGAAAATACTGTCTATGATAGTCTGAAACTAAATACAATAAGTGGAAAGATAGAGAAGGAAAGACAAGTTCTGCGAAATGCCGGGCAACTACCTTGGAATCTCCAAGAGATCAACTGCGCGATGGAATCAACAACCATCGTGTCCGGAAACACATGGATCTGCCCACGAAGTGCAGGGTGTAGCATGAGCACAACCAACTCAGTAAGTAACAATACCAAATAAAGAACTGAAAGTAGTGACGAGCTCTAACAATACAATAAAGATATAGAGATTAGCAATGTAGAAAAATAGACATGCTTCCAGGTTTAACAGTTAAGTTTAGCACCGGTAAAAAGAGGCTAAGTGTGACTGATAATATGAAAATGACATCTATATGACTACATTCCAAGGTGAATACCGTATGTGATGCAACATAGTGAAATCCCAAATACTCACTCTCTCAGAGCACTCAATATGTCGTCTCAATTCCCACTCGCGGTTGATACCCAATTTTTTCATATACTATTTCTAAAAATGCATATCTATCTTCAAAATAGTACATGAGCATCAACTAATATTTTTCCCTAATTTCTGCATTTTTTCTAAAGATTTCATTAATTTACCCATTATTTTTATTATATAAATAATTACTAATTACATCAAAAATGATTTTATAATAATTTTTATGGCTTGATTTCACTATTTATATTTATATTAAGCTTTAATTATTTCATAAAGGGCCACATTTATATTTTTGGGTTATAATTGCAATAACTTTGCAATAATAGCCCATGTATGCATTATTACATTATTTTAAGAGAAAACAACTTTTTATATTTATAAAATATTGAGTAATTATTTTAAAATATTTTTATGCATGAAAATCATTTTTTACAATTGGTTAATTATTTTTTTACAAATTATTTTATTAATTAATTGAGTATTTAACAAATAGCCCTTTTAATTCCTTTTAATTTTCGGACCTAACCCATTACACCAGCCCAAATATCCTAACGCCAGCCCAATCCGCCCAGGCCCAAAGACCTCGCCTAATCGTGGCAGTTGATCTCTAAGATCAACGGTCCATGTTAATTCTTACCTTTTTTAATCCTAAGACTCACCCTAACCCCCTATTCTCCCTTTCTTCCGCCGTCATTGTTTCACCTACCCCCTCCATTCTCTCTCAATCACTTCCTAAGATCTAGCCGTCGTCACCTGCAAAACTCCCCGTCTATGGGGTTTCTGTGTATTTTTCGGCCCTTGCCGACCTTCTACATCTTCTGGTTGTTTGATTACATGGATTTCTAAGAGAATCTCAAAGAGATTCAACCTGGTTTTGTTCGAAACCTGTCTCACAGGCCTGTCTTTGGCCATTCTCGTTTGCGAGTATTGTTTCTTGCCTATTTTTGGTTTAAATCTACGATTTTGGACTGAGTTTCTTTCATCTCTTTTGTTTTCAAAAAACCCTAGTCTTATGACTACTTGGGTCTGTTGAGGTCCTTGTAGATCTGAAACGTTCTGAGCATTGTTTGGTATTTTTTCTCAAAAATCTTTTGTTTTGTTAATACTATTTCGATTCCCTTACTTTTATGAAATTAGGGTTTGTCCTAAAGTTCTCTTCAAACGATTTTCAAACTCTCAAGTGTTTAATCTGACGATCCTTTACTCGTTTGGCTAACTTTGTGTATGTTCTTTAAACCCTAGGTCTTTTTCTGTTTATTGCACTAATTTCTTCAATTTTTCTTCCCGTTTATGTTTATTTCTGTTAACCAATTATATTGACTGATTCTATTTAGGTTTCGAATGATATTTTCCTGTTAAAATCAGTATTTTCTGTGATTTTTACCTATTTTCTTATTTGTGACTTTAATTAGTAATACTTGCCTTATTTGAATTATCAGTCTGACTTAAGGGGCTTGATTGATTCCTATATGGTATAAGATTGATTTGTTGCGTTATTTGAACCCTAATTTTTGTACCGTTAATTGACCCCTTTATTCCAGGGGGTCTCTCCCAGATTGTCACGACCCAAATTCCCACCCTTTGGGCCGTGACTGCGTCTAACGTTGAACCCGCTTGGCCAGCCAACGTATAACTTGCAATAGCAATTTAAAAATCATTTAATGCTGAACGAAACGATAGTTCGTCATTTTTAACAAATTCACAACAGAATCCTGTATGCATTGCTTAATAAAAATAACGAAACTTTAAGAATGCGGAGAATAAAGACATGACCATTCATGAGATAACGTAAAACTTCCCACACTAGTAACTCTCAAAACCTTACTGAGCCTTCCAAAACACTTCAATTGTTTCACAGCAGAGAAATAATAATATTATCTTAGAAAACTCAAAACGAAATGATAAGACATCTACAACGAACAATCCCAAAACCGGGGTGTCACAATCTCACGGACTAGCTACTGGAATACTAAATACAAGTCTGGAAATGAAAATA
>ML242096.1:0-33447 GCA_005239495.1 Nicotiana undulata
GTAAGCATATCATCAGATTATCTTTGACTTCCAGCTACCTGCAGTTATTATATTATCAATTCAGTTTCAATTTTCAGTATACTGCCTTACATACTCGGTACATTATTCGTACTGACATTCCTTTTTCCTGGGGACGCTGCATTCATGCCTGCAGGTATAGACAAACAGTTTGACGAGCGCTCATAGTAAACGAGATTAGCATTCAGCGAAGGATCGGTAAGACTCCACCTTATTCGGAGTGCAGCCAAGTTTACGAGTGATCGTGTTAGAGTTTTGCTACAGACTTATGGGTAGGCCGGTACCCTATCCTATTTGATGTCAAATAATCTTAGAGGCTTTGTAGACAAAGGTACATTTTGTACAGTATGTCAGAGGCCTTTCCGGCCCATATGTATTCATGTCTTAAGAACGATAGTTTATTTATATAGTGTTGCCCACTTACAGTTGTACATTATGAGTTGTGGCCATGTTGGCCATGATAGTTACAAAAGGAATGANCGACCTATGTATATTATAGTTTTAATCGGATGATTATGAGTTAAAGAGTGGTTCGCTCGGGCCAGCTAGGCACCGGGTTCCAGCCACACCTCCCCAGGTTCGGGGAGTGACACGTTCGTCCTCGAACGGGTCTGGGATCATACCTGAAGTATTGAATAAGTGGGGATATTTTCTCCGCATATCCACCCCGGACTCCCAAGTCGCCTCCTCGACTGGCTGGCCTCTCCACTAGACCTTTACAGTAGAAACTCTCTTGGATCCTAACTGGCGATCCTGTCTATCAATAATAGCAACTGGCTCTTCCTCGTAGCCCAACTTCTCATCCAACTGAATGGTGCTGAAATCAACCACGTGAGAGAATTCGGCGTGGTACCTTCGGAGCATGGATACATGAAAGACCGGATGAACTCCTGATAAACTGGAAGGCAAAGCAAGCTCATAAGCAACCTCTCCAACTCTCCTTAATACCTCGAAAGGACCTATAAACCGTGGGCTCAGCTTGTCCTTCTTCCCAAACCTCATAATACCCTTCATCAGTGAGACCTTCAACAGGACCTTATCTCCCTCCATAAATGATACATCACGCGCCTCTGATCCGCGTAACCCTTTTGTTTGGACTGTGTTGTGCGGAGCCTTTCCTGAATCAACTTTACCTTCTCTAAAGCATCCTTCACCAGGTCAGGCCATACAACTTAGCCTCGCCAGGCTCAAACCACCCGATAGGAGAACGACATCGCCGACCATACAAAGCCTCAAATGGAGCCATCTCGATGCTGGACTGATAACCATTATTGTTAGCAAACTCGGCCAAAGGCCAGAATTGGTCCCACTGACCTCCGAAATCAATCACATATGCCCTGAGCATGTCCTCCAATATCTGAACTGTACACTCCGACTGACCATCAGTTTGAGGGTGAAATGATGTGCTGAGGTCTATCTGGGTACCCATATCACTATGCAATGCTCTCCAGAAGTGCGAGATGAACTGAGGACCTCGATCTAATATAATGGACACCGGCACACCGTGCAACCAGACTATTTCCCGAATGTAGATCTGGGCCAACCTCTCAGAAGTATAAGTAGTAGCAACAGGAATTAAATGCACCGATTTGGTCAATCTATCCACAATGACCCAAACCGCGTCAACCTTCCTCAATGTCCGAGGCAACCCAACCACGAAGTCCATAGTGATGCGCTCCCACTTCCACTCAGGAATGGGCATCTGCTGAAGTAGGCCTTCTGGCCTCTGGTGCTCATACTTGACCTACTTGCAATTAAGACATCTAGCCACATACCCCACTATGTCCTTCTTCATCTGCCTCCACCAGAAATGCTGCTTCAAATTACGATACATCTTCGTAGCACCAGGATCAACAAAATACCGTGAGCTGTGTGCCTTCTCTAAAATCCTCTCCCTCAGGCCATCAACATTAGGAACACATAAGCGGCCCTGAAGTCTCAGAATGCCATCCTCGCCAATAGTAACTTCCTTGGCACCACCCTAAACCACTGTCTCCCGTAGCTCTGGCAAACACGGATCATCATACTGCCGGGCCTTAATATCTCCCAATAACGAAGACTGAGAAACCACATGTGCTAGAACTCGGCGAGGCTCTGAAAGGTCTAATCTCACCAGGCGATTAGCCAAGGACAGAATGTCCAAGGGTAGAGGTCTCTTTTCTGCTGCAACATAAGCCAAGCTACCCATACTTTCCGCCTTCCTACTCAAATCATCTGCTACCACATTTGCCTTGCCTGGATGATAAAGAATGGTGATTTCATAATCTTTTAATAACTCAAGCCACCTGCGCTGCCTCAAATTAAGATCCCTTTGCTTGAACAAGTTCTGCAAGCTGTGGTGGTCTGTATAAACCTCACAGGACACCCCATACAAGTAGTGCCTCCAAATCTTCAGAGCATGAACAATCGCTGCCAACTCCAAATCGTGCACAGGGTAATTCTTCTTATGAACCTTCAGCTGGCGTGAAGCATAAGCAATAACTCTCCCTTCCTGCATCAACACGCATCCCAAACCAATGCGTGAAGCATCGCAATACACCGTATACATCCCAGAACAAGAAGGCAATATCAGATGTTGTGCTAAGGTCAATGCTGTCTTGAGCTTCTGACAGCTCACTTCACACTCGCCGGACCATCGGAACAGGGCATTCTTCTGAGTCAATCTAGTCAATGGAGCTGCAATAGAAGAGAACCCCTCCACAAATCGGCGATAATAGCCTGCTAGGCCCAAAAGCTCCTGATCTCTGTAGCTAAAGTAGGACGCGACCAACTCTGAACTGCCTCAATCTTCTTAGGATCAACCTTGATACCCTCTCCGGATACCACATGTCCCAAGAATGCCACGGAATCCAACCAGAACTCATACTTGGAGAACTTAGCATATAGCTTCTGTTCTCGCGAAGTCTGGAGTACAGCTCTTAAATGCTGCTCGTGTTCTCCCAGGCTACGTGAGTAAATCAAAATGTCATCAATGAAGACAATGGCAGAAGAATCAATATATGGCCTGAACACCCTGTTCATCAAGTCCATAAATGGTGTTGGGGCATTAGTCAAGCCAATGTACATCACCAGGAACTCATAGTGACCATATCTCGTACGAAAAGCAGTCTTCGGAACATCCGAGTCCCGAATCTTTAGCTGATGATATCCCGATCTCCAATCAATCTTAGAAAACACCTGAGCACCCTGCAACTGGTCAAACTAATCATCGATGCGCGACAAAGGATACTTTTTCTAAATAGTGACCTTGTTCAACTGGCGGTAATCAATACACATCCGCATAGACCCATCCTTCTTCTTCACAAACAGAACTGGAGCACCCCATGGCGATACACTCGGTCTGATAAACCCCTTAGCCAACAACTCCTCAAGATTCTCCTTCAACTCTTTCAACTCTTTCGAAGCCATACGATATGGGGGAATGGAAATAGGCTGAGTGCCTGGAGCTACATCAATGCAGAAATCAATATCACGATCCGGAGGCATGGTCGGAAGGTCTGAAGGGAATACATTAGCAAACTCTCGAACCACTGGCACTGAATCAACCATCGAAGACTCGGCGGTGGTGTCCTACACATAAGAAAGATACGCTAGGCAACCCTTCTCGACCATCTGTCAAGCCTTCAGGAATGAAATAACCCGATTGGCTGCACTAATTGAGGAACCTCTCCACTCCAGCCTAGGCGACTCGGGCATGGCTAAAGTAACTGTCTTGGCATGGCAATCCAGCACGGCATGATAGGGAGATAGCCAATCCATGCCTAGTATAACCTCTAAATCAACCATGTCGAGTAATAAGAGGTCCACTCGAGTCTCGAACCCACAGAATGTAACCACACAGGACTGGTAAACCCGGTCTACCACCACAGAATCGCCCACAAGAGTGGACACATATATAGGAGAACCAAGGACTCACGAGGAACATCTAGGAAATGAGAAAATATAGCTGAGACATATGAATAGGTTGATCCTGGATCAAACAACACAGATGCCTCTCTACCACATACTGAAATAATACCTGTGATCATGGCATCCGAGGCCACTGCATCTGATCTGGCCGGAATAGCATAGAATCTAGCTGGAGCACCGGATGACTAACCTCCGCCGGAATAAATAGGAGCTGACTGAACTCCCCATGTCTGGCCTCCACCTCTGGGATGACCCCTGCTGGCCTGTCCTCCACCTCTGGGTGGCCGGACCGCTGGTGCTGGACCCATAGGCTGATAACCATGCTGCACTGCTTTTCCCCGAAGCTTGGGCTAAAACCTCTTCATATGACCTGGATCCCCACACTCATAACAACCTCCAGGTATCATATCCTGCTGCCCTGAAGAAGGACCCTGAATGGATGAAGAGCGATGTGTACTCTCTGGCATAACACTGAAGTAGGGACCGAAGGATCCCTGATGATTAGAATAACCACCGGAGGAACTCTGAATAGCTGGAGAGCGGTAGGAATGCTTTGGCATGGTGCTGAAATGAGGCCTCGCTGGGACACCTCGGGGAGGTGGTGTGGGTGCTGAATATGGGGGCCTGCTGGGCTGACCCCTACCAAATTGACCTCTGCCCCTAACTGGGGCACCTCTGAAATCTCTGGAAAATTTGGCCCTCTTATCTTGTTGCCCCTGCTCCCTGCTCCTCGACTGATAACCCTCGATCCTGCGAGCAATCTCCACCACAAGCTGATAAGGAGTCCCTCTCTCCACCTCTCGGGCCATGTTGGCCCTAATACCTGGATGCAACCCTGCTACAAATCTCCGCACTCTCTCGGTATCAGTAGGTAGTATCATGAGTGCATGGCGAGACAACTCTGAAAATCTAGCCTCGTAATCTGTCACTGACATCTATCCCTGCTCCAGCTGCTCAAACTGATACCGCAGCTCTTCCCTCTCAGAGGGTGGGATATATCTGTCTAGGAATAACTGAATGAACTGCCCCCAAGTGATAACAGAAATATCTGTCGGCTTGCTGTGGATATAAGACTGCCACCATGTACGAGCTCTGCCATCCAACTGAAAGGTAGTGAAGTCCACTCCATGGGACTCTAGTATCCTCATGTTGTGCAGTCTGTCCCTGCACTTGTCAATAAAATCCTGGGCATCCTCGCCTAGCTCACCCCATGAGACTAGAGGGTGCAATCGATTCCATCTATCCAATAACTTTTGCGGATCGCCATCCGCAACTGTTCCGGGCTCAGGTGCTGCTGCTACAGGCTGGGCCCCGCCCATGGGCAGTGTACCGGGGGTATGATGTACTACTGTTGTCTGACCTGCGCCCTGGGCGGTGGGAGTCTGGGCTCCCCCTCCCGCCCGAGATGTGGCAGGATCCGCTAAATAAGCCAACCTGGGACATAGTGTCCATAAACCGCATCATACGGCCCATGACCTCCTGGAAGCCTAGCGCCGTCATAAAGTCCACTGGCGCAGGATCTGCTGGGGGCACCTCGCCCTGCTCCTCTATGATGGGTCCTCCACTGGTGGTGCAACTAGAATAGCTCTGGGACGCTCTCATCCCCTACCTCGAGTTGGTGCCCTACCACGGCCTCGGACGGCGGGGGTAGAGGCATCTCCCAGGTCTGGAACGTCAGTCGCGCGCATCCTCACCATCTGTGAGAGATTAGAAGAGTGAGATTTTATACACCACCGACTGCACGATAGAATATGAATAAAGAGAGGTTTCCTAACACCCTATAGCCTCCTGAAGATAAATACAGACGTCTCTGTACCGATCCGCAAGACTCTACTAGGTCTTCCCGTGACTCGTGAGACCTACGTGAACCTAGAGCTCTGATACCATGTTGTCACAACCCAAAATCTTAACTCAGGTCGTGATGGCGCCCAACACCGGGGTCAGACAAGACAACACTTAAATTACTAAGAATTTTTCCCCTACTTAATTAAACATTCCATCGCATAACAAGTTTTGAAGCTTAAAACGTTAAATGAAAAGGGTAATTAGCCAATTTGAACAAAAGCAGTCATAAAAAGGCATGAGCCGATATATATACAGACTCGTAAACCATAAAATCTATCACGTGTGTGCTAGGAACTAGTTTCACAAGTCCTACGGGCATACTAACAGAATATACAAAAGATACAATAGAACTGTCCCACTGTCTGAAATTAATAGACGGGAAATAACAAAAGAAGACTCCATAGTGCTGCCGAGGATCGCCAGGAGAAGCAGCTCACCGTGAAGTCAGGACCAACTATAATCATAATCGAGCTCTGGTCTGATAACCAGATGCACCAGCCTCAGAACCTGTACAATTAAGTACAGAAGCGTAGCATGACTACATAAATAAATATGTACCCAGTGAGTATCTAGTCTAATCTCGAAGAAGTAGTGACGAGAGGTCGACTTGACACTTACTAGGGTCCAACAATATAATTTAACAGGATATGATAAAAGCAATAGGCATACGAGGATGATAAAGCAGTAAACATTAAAGGTAATTGCAAATCAAATGAATACTGGAAGTAACTAAACAATTACCACTTCATTTCCCCCCCAAATATCTGTCAATTCAATATCCACAAAATCATTGACAATTTAGCATGCGCATACGGGATAAGGACAACCGGCCTGAGCCGTCACCATATTTGTGCACCGCCGAGGGTCGAACGGCCCAAACCATAAATGTATATTTCAATTCGCCGTGGCGTACGGCCCGCTCCCATGAGAGTGGGGAAAATAACACCCCGCTCGCGAAATGTAAATTGCAAAGAGTTCACATGCACACACAATATTTTCTTAAATTACTTTTCAGTGAACAATTTCTTTAAATCTCAAAATTCAATGATCTCAGGGAAACAAAGTTGCATATAACATGAATTCATAAAGCATATAATTCATTTCGAGGAAGAACACAAGGCATGGTGTGGGCCTAAATACCCGGATATAATAATAATAGTCGCTACGTACGGACTCTCGTCACTTTGTACGTACGTAGCCCCCAAAAACATCAACACATAGTCATTTAGATCACCTATAGGGACAATTCCCTCTTACAAGGTTAGAAAGGAGACTCACCTCGTGTCGAACCTACTCTCCGGGTCAAGAATGCACACGAAACTCCGAACTCGTCTCCCAAGGACTCGAAACTAGTCAAATGTTACAAAAGTTCATCAACCTATACTCAAAAGTATGAAATTCCCCTATTTACTTAGTTATTTCATGCTACTTGAAGAAATCCCAAAATTCACCCACGGGCCTGCATGCTTGGATTTTGGAAATTTTTGAAGGAAACACTTACCCATAACCTAAGGATCGTTAATACATGATTTTTGTATGATTTCATGGAAAATTAACGGGTAATTCCCTAAATTTTCATAAAACCCTAGGTTATTACTCTAACCCTTGATTTCCCCTAATTAGAAGGTTAATTTAACTAGGAATTCATGCATTAAACTAACATTAGGGTAGAATTCACTTACCTTTAAGTAGCTAGGTCGTGGGACTCTTTTCCAAGCTCTCAAGGTCGTCTATGGTGGAAGAAAAATGGAGTAAAATGAACAAATCCCGTGTTTTAAAGAACTCACTGCCTATAGTGGTTCCGCACCTGCAGCTCAAGGACCGCACCTGCAGAACTGGGTAAGGGGGACCAATCTCGCACTTGCGGAGAGGAGCCCGCACCTGCGGATCTTGATCCGCACTTGCGAGGAAAGGGCATCCCATCAGAATTCGCACCTGCGAGGCTTGGACCGTAGGAGCGGTCTCGCACCTGCGTCTCATCAACCGCAGGTGCGGTTACACCAGATCTGGTGCACCAGCAGTTATAACTGCTGGTTTTTAGCCTCGTTTAGTGCCCGAGGGGCACTTGGGCCCACTCGAGCCCTGTCCAATTATACCAACAAGTCCCAAAACATAATACGAACTCGCTCGAGGTTTCGGAACACCCAAAACAGCGCTAAAACTCAAAATCACTCCTCAAAACCCCTAGAATCAAACTTAAGAAATTTAAGTTCTTGAATTCGCTAAAAATGCACCGAACCGACCTATACTACTCGGAATGACACCAAATTTTGTAAGAAAGTCATAAATGACATAACAGAACTATTCCCAGTCTCAGAATTCCGTTCGGACCTTAAAAGACAAAAACACGTTCCAAACCTCAATTCGAACTTAAGGAAACTCTATTTTCGCTATTTGGCGCTGAAACGCTCCCAGGTCATCCAAAACCCATTCTGGACATACGCACAAGTCCGAAATCATCATACGAAGCTACTGAAACCGACAAAACTTGATTCCGAGGTCGTTTACTCAAAACGTTGACCAAAGTCAAACTTAGCCTTAAAGGCCAACCTTAAGGAACCAAAGGCTCCTATACCATTCCAAACTCTTCCGAATCGCGAACCACCCGTCCCCATAGGTCATAATTCATAAAAAGTAACTACGGAAAGTCTTATTTTGGGGAACATGGTCCGATAACGCAAAACGATCGGTCGGGTCGTTACAATATATTAGGTGTAATCTCGCAAGGGTCGTGTTGGTCTTATCAAATGTAAGTTTCAGGATTATGTAGGACCTGAATCGAGCTGGGACAGCTATTGCATTTTTTTCTTGTTTCGTAATTTAGTTAATTTTTTTCACAAGGTTTTGGAACCCGATTTAGGGCGATTTTTAGGGAAGTTATACTACGTGAATTGGGGTAACTATTTTTGATTCGTATTCATTAGTATTTCATGATTCCAAACCTCGATTTTAGTGTTTACTTAATAATTTGAATTGGAGAAATAGAGGATTGTAGTAAAGACTTTCTATAACATAAATTGATAGTTTGAAGGCTGATTTGAGGTTATAATTGAATGATTTTGGTATAATTTGACTCATATCAGAATGTGAGTTCGAAATTTGTGAGTATAATCGGTTTCGGGTGTGGGATTGGGGTTGACTTTTGGGTTGACTTTTTGGTTTTCATTAAAGGTTGAAGCTTTATTATCAGAAATTATTTTCTATGGCTTTTATATATGATATTAAGTTATTTTGGCTATATTCGAGCCATCCGGAGGGTTTTTCAAAGAGGAAGGGCTTCTTAGAGTATTGGTTTAGCTTCTTTGATGTAAGTATCTTGTCTAAATTTGTGTGAGGGAAACAACCCCTTAGAATTTGGGTTGGTGGTACTATTTGAATTATGTGGAAGACGTGTACACGAGGTGACAAGAATGTATACGGGCTTCTATATGGTATTTGACCTGTGTAGACTTCTAGAATTCTTCCATGCAGTTAATTATATTCTACACAACATGTTATATCTTTCATTATTGAATTCGCTCTTACGTGCTTTACTTGAAATTGTTAGTACATGTTCTATCTTTTATTTTCAAGTCCACTCTTATATGGTTTATTTGTTAATTGTAATTACTTGTTGAATTCATGCCTTAATTGTTATTTAATTCTTGGTAATGGTGTTTTTATTTATAAATTGTCATTATTTGCTATTTGATTTTGAGAGCTATCGTGTAACTTTATCATTCATTTGTAATTTCTTGTGTAACTTCTTTATTGAATTTGGTTTGGTGATACGTTGTAGTTTGTTGTAGTTGTTTGCGTAATGCTTAGTGTTTGGGGATCAAGTTGCATGCTGCAACGGTATTGAATGATATAAAAAGATATGATATTGAGCGATAAAGACAGATGATATGATATAGGTGGGATCGGGTTGAACGCTGCAACGAATAATGTTATTATTGTGTGGGATCGGATTTCAAGCCGCTACGGATTGATATGATATAATTTTTCTGACAATGAAGTTATCCTAAATTGTTATTTCCATGGTCCGTTCTATGTTGGAACGGTTTATCGATTGAACGGTTGTTGTTTTTCCTTAAATAATTTCATTGGTATTTGATAATATTTGGTTAACCATTGTTAATCCATGTCACGACCCAACATCCATAAGGTCGTGATGGCGCCGGACATCACTGTCAGGACAACCAATCATTAATTGATTAAGTTAAATTCCTATTTTAGCATTTTTAAAATCATTACCTTTCACTTTATTACATAATAACTGAATAAAATCCGCTAAGTAAATACGATGGCTTAATATTCTATTTTAATAAAATACATCCCAAACACATCCCAGAACCCGGTGTCACAAGTTCATGAGCAAATTCTAAGAATTATACAAATACTACAAAGCTTGTCCGAAATACAAATTGGACAAGAAATTTAAAATGAAAGTAAATACAATATGAGGAAGACTCTGTCGGCTGCGGGTCGTCTCCGGATGGTGAAACTCGTCTAAGTCTCCAAGTCATCCACATCGCCGTGTCGAGTAGGGCCACTAGCTATGAATGTACATGTGCAATAAAAATGCACAGCAAGTGTAGCATAAGTACGAAAATGTAACGACTCGGTCGGTCGTTACGTAGAACCTGCATTATAATTACTGTTATTGCCTTGTCATAGGTTGGTTATACTAATTATGATGTGTTAGAGTTGGTAGGCTCGGAATCAGAATGATTGTAGTGAGAATTTAGACACTTAGTCTCCAAAAATAGCCTTAAAGTGGGAAAAGTCAACTGAGAGTTGACTTATTGGTAACCAACCTCGGAATGTGAATTTTATGGCTCGGATAGCTTCGTTAGGTGATTTGGGACTTAAGAGTGTGTTCGGAATATTTTTTGTGATGTCCGGTGTAGAATTAGGCTTGAATTGGCGAAAGTTAGTTTTTGGTGATTTCCGGTCGGCAATGGAAAATAGGCTATCGGGGTCGGAATGGAATTCCGGAAGTTGGAACAGGTTCGTAATGTCATTTTGGATATATCTGCAATCTTTCAGGTCAATCGGATGTGTTTTGGATCGTTTCGGCATCGTTGGTGAATTTTAGAAATTTCAAAGTTCTTAGGCTTGAATCATACGTGATTTTGGTGTTTTGATGTTATTTTTGGTGTTCCGAAAGTGCAACTAAGTCTGAATGATCATGTATGATGTGTTGGTAAATTTGGTTGGGGTCCCGTGGGCTTGAGAATATGAGACCTTCTAGGGATATTTCAGGGGTCAAACGAACTCCGATTTTAGAGTTCTTTATATGTACGGACTCGTGAGATGATGAAGAACATCTTGGTATAAAATTTGTCGAGTTACGAGTTGCGGGCCCGGGGATCGGGTTTTGGCTAATTTCGGGTTTTGTGCTAAAATTGATATTTTTCAATTGGAATTCATTACCTTAGCATAATTTGATGAGAAAAATCTGATCTTTATAGATTTGGAGCACTCGGAAGTTGATTCGAGAGGCAAGCGGGTTGCAGAGTAGCTTTTCGGGCTAGTTTGAGGTAAGTAATGTCTTTAAATCCTGTCTTGAGGGTATGAATCCCCGGACTTTACATCCTTTCACGGATTTGGACTGACGCACACACTGGATGACGAGTGTGAGGCATGCACGAATTGGAAATTTGAAAAAACGTACCTTTTTAGGCAACTATTGAGTTGCGAAACTGCTTTTAAAGTTCATTCTCTATAGTACTACTATGATTTGATATAATTGGGTTGTAAGCCATGTTTGGGGCCTAGTGCCGATCTGTTTTAACCCCTTGGGGGCTATTTTACTGATATTCTCACTACTTTGGACCTATGATTTTACCCTCAGTCCTTCTTGTGAAATTGTTGACACTCTTATTAGATAATATTACTATTTCTTGAAATGAAATACTATTTTGGGTCGAGAACCCCGTTTTATTCATGATCCGAGTAGCATGCTTAGAGTGTCTGGCTGAGTAAGGCCGAGGGACGATGTTGTGAGGATGTTATGATATGAGAGAGGCCAAGTTCCTGAGAGTGATTTATGCCATGATGTGGCTTGTTTATAGCGCTTGGGTTGTAGGAGCCCCTCCGGAGTTTGTACACACCCCCAGTGAGCGCAGGTACCTACTGAGTGCGAGTGCCGATTTATGAGTGATTGGGAGGCATGAGCGACAGTGAGGTTGCCCGCGGGGCTGATACTGAGTGATAGTGAGGTGCTGAGGGAAATTTTTACGAGTCATGATTATGGCCCGAGAGGCAATTTTATGATGATATTTTACTGAGTTTTTGACTATGATTCACTTCATTTTTCAAACTGATATTACTCAGAGTTTTACTGAGGTATATTGAAAATATACTTGTTTCAAAGTATTTTATGGAAACTGGTTTTCGAACTTATGTATACTGTATGGAGAGTTGATGGTTTACTGTTTTGTGGATTGGGGTATCTGGCTGTGTTTTTCTTATTCTCAGACTGTGATTTATTTTCATTACTACTGAGTTGGCGTACTCATCATTACTCCCTACACCCCTGTGTGCAGATCTAGGTACTGAATCAGAGGAGTAGTCGTCCGAGCTCGTTGTCATCAACGTTTGAGATTTCGAGGTAGTTGTCCAGCGTCCGCAGCTTCTCCACTTCCCTTCTTCATATAGTTCTTAGTATTTGATTCATAGACATTATTATGACATTAGCAGAGTTAGTTTATTTCTTAGATGCTCGTGATCAGTTGACTCCAGTCTTGGGGGATTAGTTTAGACTGTGGAATTATATTATTGATCCTTAAAGACTTAAAGAAATTATTTTATACTCTATTTTCTGGTTATTATTGATTTTTGAGGAATTATATTAAAACAAAATATGTAGTTATGTGATGGTTGTCTAGCCTAGTTCCACGATAGGCGCCATCACGACCTGTTAGGATTTGGGGTCGTGACAAGTTGATATCAGAGCTCTAGGTTACATAGGACTCAACGGTCATGAGCAAGTTTAGTAGAGTCTTGCGGATCGGTACGGAGACGTCTGTACTTATCTTTGAGAGGCTACAGAACTCTTAGGAAAAATCTCATTTTCTTGAACTCTTTCGTGCCATTCTATTGGTTCTTGAAATCTAAACTACTGTTATTTCATTCTTTCACAGATGGTGAGGACACGCACTACCGATCAGGGTGACCAAACACCAGCTAGACCCACAAGGGGTCGAGGCCGTGGTGGAGTTAGGGGACCAGCCCGTGCAGCAGCCGGGACAGTACCACAGGATCCCCCTATCATTCAGGATCAGGTTCCCGTCGAGGGTGCTCCAGCGGGACAGGCTCAGGCACCGGTAGTGCCTATTGTTATTCCGGGTCTTCAGGAGACCCTGGCTCAGATATTGACGGTGTGTACCAGTTTGGCTCAGGAAATTGCTATGTCTACTACTGCCACTGCATCTCAGGCCGGGGGAGGCATTCAAACTCCAGTTGCCCGGACACCTAAGCAGGTTGTACAAGGTATTCAGGCACCGGGGGCAGTCCTAGCTCAGCCGGTTACCCCAGTTCAGGACTATGTGGTTCCAGCCATGCCTGAGGATGAGCAGCGTAGGCTGGAGAGGTTTAGTAGACTTCAGCCTCCGACTTTCAGCGGCACAGAGGGTGAGGATGCCCAAGGTTTTCTGGATAAGTGCCAGAGGATACTACGTACTGCGGGTATTTTGGAGACCAGTGCGGTCTCGTTTGCTACATTTCAGTTTGCTGGTGCTGCTTTCACTTGGTGGGAGGCATTTGAGAGGCGTAGGCCGGTTGGTTCAGAACCACTCACCTGGCAGCAGTTCTCCCCGATCGTATTGGAGAAGTATGTTCCTCAGTCTCACTGAGAGGAGCAACGCATGCAGTTTGAGAAGCTGCGTCAGGGGAAGTTGTCAGTTACACAGTACGAGATGCGGTATTCTGAGTTGGCTCGACATGCTTCAGAGTTAGTCCCTACTGACAGGGAGAGGATCAGGAGATTTGTAGATGGTCTCACGTATCAGCTTCGCATTTTGATGACCAGAGAGAGAGTGTCTGGAGCTACATTTCAGGTTGTTGACATTGCTCGGGACATTGAGTTGGTTCGCAGGCAGGAGCGTGAGGAGAGGGAGGCCAAGAGGCCTCGGGGATCAGGTAGCTACAGTGGTGCCCCTTCCAGAGGGCAGTTTCAGCACAGCAGAGGTTGTCCATTTAGACCTCCTCAGCCAGCTCGCCCAGCTTATAGTGGCGCATCTTTAGGGCAGGGTCCTCGCAGTTGTCATTAGGGACGTTCATCCTTTAGTGCCTTTCCATTTCAGAGCTCCTCCAGAGCATCATTATATCAGGTTTCTTCTATGCACGATTCATCCGGCGGTTATCATGGTGGCAGGGGTTCTCTTCAATCCCCATCTCTAGCTCCAGGTGGTTGTTTTGAGTGTGGAGAGTTCGGACATGGGTGGAGGTAGTGTCCCCGTCGTCTTGGTAGTTCATCTCAGCAGAGGGTTCAACCCTCAACTTTAGCCCTAATCACTTCACCACCTACCCAGGCAGCTAGGGGTGGTGGTCAGGCAGCTAGAGGCCGCCCTAGAGGGGGAGGTCGAGCAGGTGGAGGCCAGCCACGTATTTATGCACTTCCGGCTAGGCCTGATGGTATGGCCTCATATGCGGTGATTACATGTACTATCTCAGTTTGTCACACTGATGCTTTGGCTTTATTTGACCCTAGTTCCACATACTCTTATGTCTCATCCTATTTTGCTCACTTTTTGAATATGCCCCGTGAGTCTTTAGTTACGTCTGTTCATGTTTCGACTGCGGTGGGCGATACTATTGTTGTGGACCGTGTATATCGGTCGTTTCTTATATCTATTGGGGGTCTGGAGACCCGAGTGGACATGATGTTACTCAGTATGGTTGATTTTGATGTGATTCTGGGCATGGATTGGTTATCCCCATGTCATGCTATCCTTGATTGTCACGCTAAGATCATGACCCTAGCTATGCTCGGAGTTCCGAGAGTTGAGTGGAGAGGGTCTATAGAGCATGTGCCTAGAAGAGTGATTTCTTATTTGAAGGCTCAGCGTATGGTTGAGAAAGGGTGTGAGTCTTATCTTGCTTTTGTGAGGGATATTAGTAGTGAGACTCCTTCTGTTGATTCTCTTCCTGTGGTCCGTGATTTTTCGGGCGTATTTCCCGCGGACCTGCCAGGCATGCCACCTGACAAGGATATTTATTTTGGTATTGATCTGGTGCCAAACACCCAGCCTATCTCTATTCCACCTTACCGCATGGCACCAGCGGAGTTGAAAGAATTGAAAGAGCAGCTTCAGGAGCTCCTAGATAAGGGGTTCATTCGACCTAGTGTGTCACATTGGGGTGCACCGGTGTTGTTTGTGAAAAATAAGAATGGCTCCATGTGCATGTGTATCGATTATAGGCAGCTAAATAAGGTTATGGTGAAGAACCGGTATCCTTTGTCCCGTATTGATGACTTGTTTGACCAGCTTCAGGGGGTTAGAGTGTTCTCTAAGATTGATTTGAGATACGGATATCATCAGCTGAAGATTCGGGATTCTGACATTCCAAAGACTGCTTTCAAGATTAGATATGGTCATTATGAGTTTCTGGTTATGTCATTTTGGCTGACCAATTCCCCAGCCGCGTTCATGCAATTGATGAACAATGTGTTTCAGCCTTACCTTGATTATTTCGTCATTGTGTTCATTGATGACATCCTGGTGTATTCTCGTAGCCAGGAAGAGCATGCTCAGCATTTGAGAGTTGTGTTGCAGAGGTTGAGGGAGGAGAAGCTTTATGAAAAATTCTCCAAGTGTGATTTTTGGCTTGGTTCAGTAGCTTTCTTGGGACACATGGTGTCTAGTGAGGGTATTCAGGTTGATCCGAAGAAGATTGAGGTGGTGCAGAGTTGGCCTAGACCGTCCTCAGCTACGAAGATCAGGAGTTTCCTTGGGTTGGCGGGATATTACCATCGCTTTGTGGAATGATTCTCTTCTATTGCTTCGCCTTTAACCAGATTGACCCAGAAGGGTGCTCCATTCAAATGGTCTGATGAGTGTGAGGAGAGCTTTCAGAAGCTCAAGTCAGCATTGACCACAGCTCCGTTACTAGTTCTGCCTACTGGTTCGGGTTCTTATACAGTCTATTGTGATGCTTCTAGAGTTAGTTTGGGAGCGGTATTGATGCAGGACGGTAGGGTGATTGCCTACGCGTAGAGACAGTTGAAGGTACACGAGAAGAATTATCGAGTGCACGATCTTGAGTTAGCTGCCATTGTTCATGCCTTAAAGATTTGGCGGCATTAATTGTATGGAGTGTAGTGTGAGATTTTCACTAATCATCGTAGTTTGCAGTATCAGCTGAGGCAGAAGGACTTGAATTTGCGTCAGAGGAGATAGTTAGAGGTTCTCAAGGATTATGAACTCACTATTTTGTATCATCAGGGGAAGGACAATGTAGTTGCTAATGCTTTGAGTCGTAGAGCTGAGAGTTTGAGGAGTCTAGCTTACCTTTCAGCAGCAGAGTGACCTTGCACTTGATGTTCAGGCTTTAGCGGGTCAGTTGGTGAGATTTGATTTGTCAGACCCTCCGCGTGTATTAGCTAGCATGGTGTCCCGATCTTCTCTTTATGATCAGATTAGAGCTCGATAGTATGATGAACCACATTTGTTAGTACTTCAGGATAAGGTCCGTCAGGATGATGCCAGGGATGTGACTATTGGTGATGACGGTGCTATGAGGATGCAGGGCCGTATTTGTGTGCCCAATGTGGATGGTCTTTGGGAGTTGATATTAGCAGAGGAACATAACTTGAGGTATTCCATTCATCCGGGTGCCGCGAAGATGTATCACGACTTGAGATAGCAGTATTGGTGGAGGCGGATGAAGAGAGATATTGTTGAGTATGTAGCACGGTGTCTCAACTGCCAGCAGGTCAAGTATGAGCACCAGAGACCAGGTGGATTACTTTAGAGGTTAGATATTCCGGAGTGGAAGTGGGAGTTGATCACTATGGACTTTGTAGTTGGGATTCCACGGACTTCGAAGGATTTTGATGCTATTTGGGTCATTGTGGATCAATTGACCAAGTCCGCGCACTTCATTACTGTTGGTACTACTTATACTTCAGAGCGGTTAGCTGGTATTTATATCAGGGAGATTGTCTGATTTCATGGGGTTCCGGTTTCTATCATTTCTGACAGAGGTACTCAGTTCACATCTCAATTTTGGAGGGTCGTACAGAGAGGTATGGGTACTCCGGTAGACTTGAGCACAACACTTCATCCTCAGACCGACGGGCAGTCGGAGCAGACTATTCAGATTTTGGAGGACATGTTGCCTGCCTATGTGATTGACTTTGGTGGTTCATGGGATCAATTTCTGCCACTCGCAGAGTTTGCATATAATAACAGCTACCAGTCCAGTATTCAGATGGCCCCGTACGAGGCTTTATATGGTAGGAGGTGTAGATCTCCGGTTGGTTGGTTCGAGCCCGGTGAGTCTAGGCTATTAGGCGCAGATTTGATTTAGGATGCGTTGGAGAAGGTGAAGTTGATTTAGGAGCGACTTCGCACGGTGCAGTCGAGGTAGAAGATTTATGCGGACCGGAAGGTCCGGGATGTGTCTTTTATGGAAGGTGATAAGGTACTGCTGAAGGTATCACCCATGAAGGGTGTTATGAGGTTCGGAAAGAGAGGAAAGTTGAGTCCTCGGTTTATTGGTTCTTTTGAGGTACTTCAGAAGGTTGGAGAGGTGGCTTATAGACTTTCCTTTCCACCCAGCCTATCGAGTGTTCATCCGATATTTCATATGTCGATGCTCCGGAAGTATGTTGGTGACCCGTCTCATGTGTTAGACTTCAGCACAGTTCAACTCGAGGGTCACATGTCATATGAGGTAGAGCTAGTAGCAATTTTGAATCGTCAGGTCAAAAAGTTGAAGTCCAAGAATATAGCTTCAGTGAAGGTACAGTGGAGAGGGGAGCCAGTGGAGGAGGCTACTTGGGAGACCGAGTGGGAGATGCAGAGCAGATATCCTCACTTTATTGAGACTCCAGGTATGTTTCTAGACTCGTTTGAGGATGAACGTTTGT
The DNA here is from genome assembly GCA_005239495.1 of Nicotiana undulata. Lineage (NCBI taxonomy): Eukaryota > Viridiplantae > Streptophyta > Magnoliopsida > Solanales > Solanaceae > Nicotiana > Nicotiana undulata. The sequence continues at coordinate 17,855 of ML242096.1, forward strand.
TTAAGAGCGGGAGAATGTAACGACCTGGTCGGTCATTATATAGAACCTGCATTATAATTACTGTTATTTCCTTATCATAGGTTGTTTATACTATTTATGATGTGTTAGAGTTGGTAGGCTCAGAATCAGAATGGTTGTAGTGAGAATTTAGACACTTAGTTTGTAAAAATAGCCTTAAAATGGAAAAAGTCAACTGGGAGTTGACTTATTGGTAACCAACCTCGGAATGTGAATTTTATGGCTCAGATAGCTTCGTTAGGTGATTTGGGACTTAAGAGTGTGTTCGAAATATTTTTTGTGATGTCCGGTGTAGAATTAGGCTTGAATTGGCGAAAGTTAGTTTTTGGTGATTTCCGGTCGGCAGTGGAAAATAGGCTATCGGGGTCGGAATGGAATTCCGGAAGTTGGAACAGGTTCGTAATGTCATTTTGGATATGTCTGCAATCTTTCAGGTCAATCGGATGTGTTTTGGATCGTTTCGGCATCGTTGGTGGATTTTAGAAATTTCAAAGTTCTTAGGCTTGAATCATACGTGATTTTGGTGTTTTGATGTTATTTTTGGTGTTCCGAGAGTGCAACTAAGTCTGAATGATCATTTATGATGTGTTGGTAAACTTTGTTGGGGTCCCGAGGGGCTCGGGATTGATTTCGGTTGGTTAACGGGCATTTTTGGTCCTAAAGAACATGTTGTTTTCTGGTGTTACAACAGCTGAAGATCCTTCATCGCGATCGCGTAAGTATAGTTGTGATCGCGTAGAGTAATCTGAGGCTAGGCCATTTTTGTAAATCGCGATCGCAAGGATAGGAGTGCGATCGCATAGGCGAGCAGCGTTGGTTAGTGCGATCGCGTAGGTCCAGGTGTGATCGCGTAGTTATAGAGAGGCGCGTGTGGGGGCTAGTCATGTGTGCTTCGCGATCGCGTTGGCAGATTTGCGATCGCGTACGTTCAGGTCATAAGGAACTGCGATCGCGTGGAATATTTTGCGATCGCAGAGAGTATATTTGGGAATCTAAGGATTAGTGCTTCGTGATCGCGATGTGGGTCCCGCGATCGCGATGAATAAAGACCTGGGTAGTATTTAAATAAACCCTCCGCGACCAATACCCACTTTTCCACCATTTTTGAACGGGAAGAAGCTTTTGAGGCGATTTTTAAGAGAGAAAATCATTGTTCTTCATTGAGGTAAGGAATTTGGACCCTAAAACTCGATTATATGTGATTAAGGATCAAAATATTAGTGTTTAGTTCATGAAAATCAGTAGAAAAAGATGGAATTAGGGCTTGAGAAGATGAGACCTTCTAGGGATGATTTGAGGGGTCAAACGAACTCCGATTTTAGAGTTCTTTATATGTACGGACTCGTGAGATGATGAAGAACAGTTTGGTATAAATTTTGTCGAGTTCCGAGACGCGGGCCCGGGGTCGGGTTTTGGCTAATTTCGGGTTTTGTGCTAAAATTATATTTTTCAATTGGAATTCACTACCTTAGCATAATTTGATGAGAAAAATTTGATCTTTATAGATTTGGAGCACTCGGAAGTTGATTCGAGAGGCAAGCGGGTTGCAGAGTAGCTTTTCGGGCTAGTTTGAGGTAAGTAATGTCTTTAAATCCTGTCCCGAGGGTATGAAACCCCGAACTTTACATCCTTTCACGGATTTGGACTGACGCACACACTGGATGACGAGTGTGGGGTGTGCACGAATTGGAAATTTGGAAAAATGTACCTTTTTAGGCAACTATTGAGTTGCGAAACTGCCTTTAAAGCTTATTCTCTATAGTACTACTATGATTTGATATAATTGGGATGTAAGCCATGTTTGGGGCCTAGTGTCGATCTGTTTTAACCCCTTGGGGGCTATTTTACTGATATTCTCACTACTTTGAAACTATGATTTTACACTAAGTCCTTATTGTGAAATTGTTGACACTTTTATTTGATAATATTACTATTTCTTGAAATGAAATACTATTTTGGGTCGAGAACCCCGTTTTATTCATGGCCCGAGTAGCATGCCGAGAGTGTCTGACTGAGTGAGGCCGATGGCCAATGTTGTGAGGATGTTATGATATGAGATAGGCCGAGTGCCTAAGAGTTATATATGCCATGATGTGGCTCGTTTATAGAGCTTGGGATGTAGGAGCCCCTCCGGAGTTTGTACACACCCCCAGTGAGCGCATGTACCTACTGAGTGCGAGTGCCGAGTGATGAGTTATTGGGAGGCATGGGAGATAGTGAGGTTGCCCACTGGGCTGATACTGAGTGATGGTGAGGTGCTGAGGGAAATTGTTACGAGTCATGATTATGGCCCGAGGGGCAGTTTTATGATGATATTTTACTAAGTTTTTGACTATGATTCACTTTATTTTTCAAACTGATATTACTGAGAGTTTTACTGAGATATATTGAAAATATACTTATTTCAAAGGATTTTATGAAAATTGGTTTTCGAACTTATGTATACTGTATGGAGACTTGATGGTTTACTATTTTGTGGATTGGGGTATCTATGCTGTGTGTTTCTTATTCTCAGACTGTGATTTATTTTCATTACTACTGAGTTGGCGTACTCATCATTACTCCATGCACCCCTGTATGCAGATCTAGGTACTGGTTCGGAGCAGTAGTCGTCCGAGCTCGTTGTCATTAGCGTTTGGGATTTCGAGGTAGCTGTCCAGCGTCCGCAGCTTCTCCACTTCCCTTCTTCATATAGTTCTTAGTATTTGATTCATAGATATTATTATGACATTAGTAGAGTTAGTTTATTTCTTAGATGCTCGTGATCGGTTGACTCTAGTCTTGGGGGATTAGTTTAGACTGTGGAATTATATTATTGATGCTTAAAGACTTAAAGAAATTATTTTATACTCTGTTTGCTGGTTATTATTGATTTATGAGAAATTATATTAAAACAAAATGTGTAGTTATGTGATGGTTGGCTAGCCTAGTTCCACAATAGGCGCCATCACGACCTGTTAGGATTTGGGGTCGTGACAGAAAACAACGTGTACTCAGTAAGTATCCCGCCTAACCTCAGAGGGGTAGTGACGAGAGGTCGATTTTGACACTTGCTAGAGGTCAATACAATATAATAGATGAAAGATATCAACATGGTTATTAACATTGAATGACAAATAATGACAGGAAAGATCAACAGTTTCCATAAATTTATAAATTCTCCGGTTTCCGTCATTTCATTTAGCAATTTACGTCCATAAGACAATTTAACAGTTCAAGTCACAGATGATATATAATATGTATATATCATGCGTAGGAAATGCCGTGGTTCGAACGTCCCGAACCAACAATAATAAAATGTGCATTGTCGAAGGTCGAACGCTCGAACCATAGATGCATTTATTCCGCTGTGGCGTACGGCCCGTTCCCATGATAGTAGTGGAAAGAATCACTCCGCTCGCATAATATATATATTGCGAAGCAGTCACATATAAATAATAGAGTTACCCTGCTCGCAAATCATACCTGCGACTCGGGTACCCATATAGATACACACATTCCAGTAATACATCAGGAATTCATCAGGAAATATTTAGCCAAGGAAAGGATAAATTCTCTTTTTAGATGATTAGGATAATAAAGTTTAACCTACCTAAGTATTAATTTACTAATTCAATGATATTAGACAGTCTCGTTTTACCAACAAAGTTACAAGTACAACAAGTAAAGCATGCTAGTGGATCCTAGGCTACCCGGACATAAGCATAATAGTAGCTACGCACGGACTCCCATCACCTCGTGCATACGTAGCCCCCACCAATAGTAGCACATATTTAATTAGTTCATCTATGGGGACAATTCCCCCTCACAAAGTTAGAAAGGAGACTTACCTCGCTCCGAAATCCCATAACCGGCCTCCAAGCCCTTCCGACGACTCTAATTGATGCACAACGTCCCAAACTAGCCAAATAACGGGCAAACCAATAAAAATATACTCTAATACTTATGATAATTCAATTTATCTAAATTCCATGTTCCTCTCGAAAAGTTGACCAAAATGCCCTCGGGCCCATGTGCCCGGATTCCAAAATTTCTCGAAGATAAATTCTACCCATAGATTTACTAACTCAAATATACAATTTACTATAATTTTCATGCTCAAATTCATGGTAAAAGTCCAAAATTCCAAATTCTAGGTCTTGCCCAAAAATCCCAAATTTATACTAATTTTCCATGTCTAAATCCATGTAAGATCACATATTTAACTCAAAAATAGGAAGAAATCACTTACCTAGTGTTGCTTGGTGAAAATCCCTCCTTGAGCTCTCCAAAATCGTCCAAGACAAATGAAAGAAATGAAAGAAACGGGCCAAAACTCGTTTTTAAAACAATCTGCCCAGGTGCTTCATCGAGTTGTACCTTGCGCTGTACAGGTTGTACATCCTATTATAATTTTCCCCTGTTGTACACCTTCTATTAAAATGCCCATAACTATTTGTAGAAATATCCAAATGACAAACGGTGTGATGATTTAGAAACTAGACTCGAAGATCTTTCATTTGATCGGTTGTATACCATGTAACTCTTTATATATTCTGAGATATGAGCTTCCAAAATTGGCTTCATGCATCAGAAAATTTTGTCGAAACTACTTCACCAACCATTTTCAATCGATCATAACTTTCTGATCAAATGTCCAAATCATGAATAGTTTAACTTTCTGGAAATTAGAATGCAAGAACTAAAACTTTTATGTTTTGAAATTGTTTATATTCCTTATAGATATTGATATATATGCCTCCAAAGTCAGCTCCACGATGCACCAGTTGCTGTCCAAAAGTGCAGCAGAAATTCCAACAGTTTTTATTCTCTTTTTTTTTTGTCCGAAATTTATTTTGTTAACCTTCCGAAATTCACCCGAGGCCCTCGATACCTTAACCAATTATACCAACATGTCCCAAAATATGATATGAACTCGCTCGAGGCCTCAAATAACATCGAAATCATGAATCGCACTCCAATTCAAGCTTAATGAACTTTAGAACTTGAAACTTCCACATTCGATGCTGAAACCTATCAAATCACGTCCGATTGACCTCAAATTTTGCACACAAGTCATATTCGATAGTACGGACCTATTACAACTTCTGGAATTGGAATCCGACCCCGATATCATAAAGTCAAACTCTCGGTCAAGCTTCTCAAAAACCTTCAAATTTTTATCTTTAGCCAAATGACTTCAAAATGACCTATGGACCTCTGAATTCACTTCCGATCATGCTCCCAACTCAAAAATACCATACGGAGCTATTTACAGACTCGAAATCCCAAACAGACATCAATATCACTGAAATGCCTTTCAACCCAGACTTATAAAATTCCTTCTAAAATGCTAACTTCCACAATATATGTCGAAACGCTCCAAGTTACCCAAAGCCCGATCGGAACATACGCCCAAGTCCGAAAGCATCATACGAACCTATCGGAATCTTCAAATCCTTATTCCGAGATTGTTTACTCAAATTCCAATCTTAGTCAATTCTTCCAACTTAAGGCTTCCGAAATAGGAATTTTCTTTCCAATTTGACTCTGAACTTCCCAAAATTCAATTCCGACCACGCCTACGAGTCATAATACCTGAAATGAAGCTGCTCATGTCCTCAAACTGTTGAATGACGAGCTAGAGTTCAAAACGACCGGTCGGGTCGTTACAATCCAGTATTGGAACGATAGTGACGTTTTGTACGAGTTGTGCATTCTACGTGATTTGTTTTGTTACTCTAATGTGCCAATATATGCCTCCTTTATTACTTGGTAAATTGAATGTCAAGGTTAATTTACTTGCGTATGGTCATTATCTCATATTCTGTTGAGTTATTAGTAACATAACGGTTTTAAGTAAAAGAATTATTAACATGTCTTATTCTATATCCCTCTGAAGGTAGAACTCGTTATCTCACTTGGTGCTTTACTATTTTTAAATGGTTAACACATTTTTACTTTAATTAGATTCTCAAATTCTACTTATCACACTAGTGATGTTTACTTTACTTAAAATTGTTATCATGCTTTATTTTTAACAAATTCTATATTTAACTTGTTAATTTAACTAATGTTTTACTTTGTATAAATACGATATTTCTATTCTATCTTGAGAATTTCTAAAGTAATCCCATTAGATTCTCTATTTTCATAACTCGTCCTTTATTTTACTTTATTTGAATTCTAAAATAAATTTATTATCTTATTTGACGCTTCACTTTATTCGAGATTGTTATTATGCTTTATTGTGTTCAAATATATCTCTTGATCATTTTATTTGATATTGATGCGGATGCGATGTACATGGTAGCACGAGGACTTTGTCGTGCGAAGGTGATTATTATTGTGGGCACGAGGTGCCATACGTGCTAGATTTGAAAATTGTGGATCATGATTTGTCATTTCGAGGAGTGGTACCTTGGGGTAAATCTTGTTTCAAGTCCATGTGTTAGAGAACGATTTGATTAACTGAGTTGTTATCTATTTTCCTTATTGATTTCATTCATATCCTATAGGTGTTCTGATTTTGTTGTTGTTCTAACCCGTCTATTTTTTGTTGGCATTTGTATTTCCATTGTCTTCGTCGTCGGCTGTATATTATAATCCTTTCGTTGTTAGTCCTACATTGATGTTATTTCTATTTTTAGTTTTATGTTATATCTTGCACAGGTTTCTATGTCTAGTAGGTGTCTTGACCTGACCTCGTCACTGCGCTACTGAGGTTAGGCTTGATACTCACTGGGTACCATTGTGGTGTACTCATGATACGCTTCTACATATTTTTATGTAGATCCAGGTACTTTTGATCGTGTTGTTGAAAGTATTGTCTGCGCGCATGGAGTCTTTAAGGTATACATGTTTGACGTTCGCAAACCTCAGAGTCATCTTCAGTTATCTTCCCATTATTGTTTATCCTTATATCAGACAGTGTTGTATTAGAGGTTTTAGTATGTTTCAGTAGAGCTTATGACTCAGTTTCACCTGGTTTTTGGAATGTTGTATTGTGATTTTGCATTGGAGTTATTATTAGACTTATTAGATTTATTTAATATTTTTAGTCGTTATTTCTATAATATTTCCCTGTTGATCGGGCTTACCTAGTCATAGAGACTAGGTGCCATCATGACATCCTACGGTTGGAAAATGGGGTTGTGTCAGAATCCCAACGAGATTACTATTCCTCGCCCTATTGCTCTTGTTGTATTTCATGCCTGCTTATGATTCATGCATTTTATTTATTGGATCACTAGTAAGTGTCGATGTCGACCCATCTTGAACGATTTTCGGGTTATATTGAAGTGAGCTATTTTTTCTTTAATTATTCTTGTTCTTTAATATTTTCAAAGGGATTAGTTAACCCTAGGAATCGCTCATTAACTTTGAATTAATTTTGGGAAAGATAATTTGGGGTTAGGAAAGATTAATCAACAAGAACTTGAGGCTTTAACCCTCATTTTATAGATTCTACCTAGGGATATGATTGAACCACTTGTAGCCATATCCAGGTGTGCTTAATCTCTTAATTGTTTTAGGGATAATCCAATTAGGAAGTCTTGTTAGGCTTCGGAAGAAGCTAATAAAGAATTGTTACCCGAGGCTAATTAACATAAACTCACTCATATTTGTAAAATCGTGAAATACATTAGATCGTTACTTGAGTGTAATTCTCAAAGCATCCATGCTTATAGCCATTGATCATTTTACTTGCTTTCTAGGTTAGTTTACATTTTTGCAATTAGATATTAAAATCTTTTCACAATCACATTCTAAGTTTTGGCATTGCACAATAAGTGATAGTTCTCTTACACTCGTAATCGCCTACATATTGTTCCTTGTGGGATCCAACCCCGACTCATAGTTGGGTAAATTATATTACATGCGACTGTGTCCATTTACTTTTTAGTAGTGGATTTGGACGTCATCACCAATAACACTCTACACGGAATAAACCTCGTGCCAATAACACTCGGCACGGAAGAAACCTCGTGCCAATAACACTCCGCGCAAAAGAAACCTCGTACCAACAACACTCTGTACGAAAGAAACCTCGTGCCAATAACACTCCTCACGGAAGAAACCTCGTGCCACAACCAAACAATCATCTCAACAAGAATCACGAAAAGTCAACACATAGTAAATAAACAATGATATTACAAGCAAGGAATCCTACAGTCAAAGAAAGAATACGAAAATCAACGAAGCAGATAATTCAACTAAGCATGTTGTACAAAATTTTAATTAAGATATGAGACATGTAGACATGTGAAATTACGCTAAACATGATGACTACACGTGCTAGCATAACTCAGTTAAGGCATAAAAAGGAAACTATTTAGAAAAGAGCAAAAATTTCAACATTTAGACCATGAACCGCACTTGTCACCTCGCATACACGGCACTCACATTTTATAAATTGTTACAACAGTACCAAATCCTAAGGGGATTTCCCCCACACAAGTTTAGACAAGTCACTTACCTCAAACCTCGCTAAATCAATCAATAACAATGCCTTTTCCTCGACTTTCCGACTCTGAACGGCCCAAATCTAGCCAAAAGCAATTACATACTATAAATATAACTATAAGAAACTAATCTAAATAATGAAATTATGAATTTAGCAAAGAATTGGAAAATATCTCCAAAACGACTACCCAGGCCCACGTCTAGAAATTGGGTAAAAGTCACAAAGTTCGAACACCCGTTCAACCACGAGTCCACGCATACCAAAATTACTCAAATTCGATACCAAAACCTCGATCAAAACATTGAAATTCGGTCTAAGAATCTTACACCTTCCCCCCCCCCCCCCCCCCCAATTTCACAACCCAAATCCTTGATTAAATAAAGAAATTAATGATAGATTAGTGGAATGTAATAAAAAATGAGTCAAGAATCCTTACCAAAATTTTCTCTGAAAATCCCCCAAAATCTCGCCTCAATCCGAGCTCTCAAAGTTCCCAAATGAAAATGAGAGCAAATCCTCGATTTTTGAAATTTAATCTACTGCCCAGGTGTTTCTTCTTCACGAACGTTGAAAATGCCTCGCATTCCGAAGCACAAATATTTATTTCCCAAAAATTCTTCTTAAGCGAACGCGAGGGCCCACTCGCGAACGTGATGCACACTGCCCCCAGGCCTTCGTGAACACAGGGCCTCACTCGCGAACGCGTAGGCTTAAAGCATGATGCCTCACTGAGGGACTATGTGTCCCATTCCACTCTGAAACACTCCCTAACCCGACACCAAGCACCCCGGCAAGTCAAATAACCACAAAATAAACCAGAGGGAGAATAAATAGGGGATCGGGGCTAATACTCTCAAAAACGACCGGCCGGGTCATTACAACAACTGGCTGGGATGGTAGTACCCCCAATGTTTGGAGTCCCTGATCTACTTGCTCTAGAGTACGGGTGGAAGGAGTATAAGCACTTTCCCCAGCATGAGAAGTGGCTGGTGTAGCCGGAACTAAAACCGTATTAGCAAGGCTAGTGCATACAGTCAATATCTTGGCCAAAGCCTCCTGAAGGACCAGAATCACAATGGGGACAACTAGTGCCTGAGCTGGTCCCACGGGCTCAACCATATTTGGTATCTGCTCTTCAGCTAGAGCAACTGGTAGCTCCACAATAGCTTCTGTACCTGCAGTACGAGCCACACCTCGGCCTCTACCACGACCCTAGTCTCTCGTGGTCGTAGTTGGTGGTACTGGCGGCCGTCCGCGTGATCCAGTCGCACGTGTCCTTACCATCTGTGAGAGAATAAAATAATAGAAGTTTAGTTTCCGAAATCAACAAATACGCACGACAAGAATACAAGAAAGTGAAGTTTCCTAATAGTTCGGTAGCCTCTCGAAGATAAGTACAGACGTCTCTTTATCAATCTGCAAGACTCTATTAAACCTGCTCATGAATCATAAGACCTAAGTAACCTAGTTCTCTGATACCAACATCTCACGATCCAAACTCCCAACCAGTCGTGATGGCGCCTAACACATTACTAGGCAAGCCGGCAATCACATAACAACTAACGCATTTGAATTAAAAACATGATTTAATAAGCTCAACAATGGAAAGTCTCATAGACAACTAATAAAAACAACTTTAACTCAAGTACAAGTGGTGTCACCGAGTACATGAGCTACTAAGTGTCAACATAGTCCGAATCTCAAGTACAATTATCTGAGAAAATAGAACAGTACAGAATAAAATGAAAGGAAGGAGAGTCAAGGTATGTGGGCGTCATAGCAGCCACCTCAAAATCTCCGAGCATGTACTATCACCAGATCTATCAATCACCACATCCAGATGTCCCTAGATCTGCACACAAAGTGCAAAGTGTAGTATAAGTATAACCAACATAATGTACTCAATAAGTAACAGGACTAACCTTGTGCTAAAAGCAGTGATGAGCTTAGAAAGATACAGTCAGAACCAAAATAATGATAACACAGATATAGCAGTAATGACAGTAATTACTTAGAGAAACTTCCATATACCGCTCATTCACAGCACAAAAATTTAGGCATGCTTTCATCTTCAACAATTTAACCCCAACACAGATAAAATATGCCAAGTATAACTAGCATGAGGAATGTTACGTCTATATGCCTACATGTCAGATATGTATGTCAAATGTAATGTATCATAGTGATATTCCTAGGTACTCAAACTCTTAGAGTGCTCAACATGTCTATCTCATATTTACACTCAACACACACAATCACTCAGCATTATACGGGTGCCTGGAATTAATGCCCCTAGCCAAAGCACGTGTATATAAATCACTGTGTCTGCGCTCACTGTGGTATGTTATACTCCGGAAGGGCAGATCCTGCCCAAGCGCTAATATAAAGCCTATAAGGCCTGCTGGGGTGTGCAGCCTGATCCACAATAATCAGTAAGCGAATAACGCCTGTTGCGACGTGCAGCCTGATCCATAATAACAATAACAATAATAATAATAATAATAATAATAATAATAATAATAATAATAATAATAATAATAATAATAATAATAATAATAATATGTGATGACCCAAAAGGTCATCCCTTATTTTATAAGTCAAGACTGTGTTCCGAGGCCTTAAAAACCTCCTTTTATCTTACCTCATTTTGCGTGCGCAACCCAGACGTATATCCGGGAAGCTTTAATAAGAAAAACTAATAAAAATGCTAATTTTGCCTTTAAAAATTGAATTTAAGTTGACTTCGGTCAACATTTTGGGTAAACGGACCCGGACCCGTGATTTGACGGTCCTAGAGGGTCCGTAGGAAAATGTGGGACTTGGGCGTATGCCCGGAATCGAGTTCTGAGGTCCCAAGCCCGAGAAATGAATTTTTGAAAGAAATTATTTTTCTAAAAATATAAGAGTTTTTGGGAATTTGGTTATATTTTAAATTTTTGGTGTCGGGCCCGTATTTTTGTTTCGGAGTCCGGTACAGGTTCAATATAATATTTAAGTTGTGTCTGTAAAATTTGGTAAGAAACGGAGGTCGTTTGACGTGATTCGAACCCGTAGTTGTGAAATTTGATACTTTGAAAGTTTTGAGGTTTTTCTTTGATTTCTATGCTAAATTCGTTGTTTAAGATGTTATTTTGGCAATTTGATCACGAGTAAGTCCGTAGGATGTTTTTGAGATTGTGTACATTTTTGGTTTGGAGACCCGAGGGCTCGGGTGAGTTCCGGATAGGTGTCAGAGTGTTTTTGAACTTAGAAAATATGTTGTAGTTTGTTGTATCTGGTGTCTGGGTTTTTACACTATGCGAACGCGTGGTATCCCATGCGAACGCGAAGAACAAACGGGGAAAGGAGCCTGGGTAATCTATGCAAACGCATAGACTGGTCCGCGAACGCATAGCTAGGCAAGGGCCACCCTATGCGAACGCGGCTAGTCCAGTGCGAACGCACTGCTCTACGCAAAAATGTGCAGAAGTCTAGCATGAGTACACCACAATGGTACCCAGTAAGTACAAATCCTAACGTTGGAAGAGCAATGACGAGGCCTTATCATGATACCTACTAGACATAGAAACCTGCATAGAATGTTAACAGAATCTAATGACAGAAAGCGAAGAAATAAATGACAGTAGAATAGTACAATGATATAAGGCTAACAACGAAAATCAAGACAATAAAGGGCAACAAAGAGTCAATATATGATAGGAACAACAAGTGATAAAGTACCGGGAAAATACAAGTAAAACAATGAAGGAAATATAATAATCATTCAAATCAACAAGCCTTTTGAACATAGAATGTACAACAAGAATCACAACCGAGTACCACACCTCATATTCTCATTTCATAAGTTAGAAATCACAATCTTCCTTATATCACCGTGTGCGCCTTGCGTTTATTTTAAACATATTTTTTTCGAAATAGCTACACGCATTTTAGTCCCCTTATCTCACCGCGTGGCTTCAAGTAATTCCCTTACTAGCAACACGCGTACAAATTCCACCTTATCTCATTGCATGCATTTCAACACCCACCTTTATACCACTGCATGCATAACAATATCACAACACAATAATCAACCCACACCACATGTGCGCATATGCTACAACATTACCAAATCAACAATAATAATGTTACCACCACACATAGCCCACGGTTCAACCACAATGTCTACAAGAATCCAATAGTAGCAAAATGAATGAGAAACAACTCACCAAGCATGGATGTCCCAATAATCAATAGTTCAACTATACTGTGTTAATAACTTTCACAACTACAACATCAATAACTCAACAATGAAGGTATTCCCGTGAAATGAAAACTTTCGATCCAAGTACGTAGCATAATCTTAACAATGAAAGAGATAACATGAAGTAATAACTGCGACTAAATTCATGAGAATAACTCAACCATGGGGAGGATAGCATGTAACAACAACTACAATTAAATGCATATAAGAGTAACTTTGATAATGGAAGCTAGAACATGTAATAACAACTTCAATTAAAGTAAGAATAAAATTGTCAACACGAGACAGAAACAATCAATAATAACTTTAAATAAGTTCTTATAAGTAACATAAGAGTCTAAACCGGTCAAATAACACATATAAGCCTGTGTACACACTCGCCGCCTCGTGTACTCGTCTTCCACGTAATTCAAATAGTACAATTAATCCATATCCTAATGGGTAGTTTTCTCCACATAAAGGTAGGCAAGATACTTACCTCAAACAAGCAAAATCAATCCACTAATAAGCCCTTCGAGTAAATCCAACTCCAAACGGCTCGAATCTAGCCAAAATAACGTAATATCATAATAATAGCCATAGGAAGCAATTACAGATAATAAATACTCAATCACTAACAAAAATAAAAAAGTCAACTCAAAAGGTCAACGCTGAGCTTGCACCCCGGAACCTGGTCAAGCTCACAAATTCCGAACATCCATACCGATATGAGTCCAACCATACCAAAATCATCATAGTCCGGCCTCAAATCGACCTTCAAATCCTAATTTATACTTTAGGAAAGCTATTACAAAAATCCACAATTATTCCAATTCAAATAACTAATATAATGATAAAAATAAATATAGAATCATGAATAATGGACAAATCCGAGTTCACAACACTTACTGCGATCCAAATCGTAAAAATTCCCTTCCAAAATCGCCCAAGACCGAGCTCTCTAACTCAAAATGTGATATAAAAACTCAAACCCTCGAAATAGAGTACTATATAATCTACCGAGGTTCTATACATCGCCATCGTGAAGAACAAATCGACAACTGCTAGAACCTCTTACGGGAATACGACACGCCAGTCGCGAACGAGATGACCATCCGCTTGAAGATACTCGATCGCGGTCGAGTCCTCGCAACCGCCATGAACAAACGTGTGCCACCCCCTCAGCCTTACCTTCCTTTTGCGTGAATTCGGCTCCACGCTCGCGTTCGCGACGCACAACCTCCCTCAAGATTTTTGAATGCGTCCCTTTATTCGTGAACGCGAGGCACAAAAACCACCTACCATCAAATAGAGCTACGCGAACGTGACTTTCTCTGTGTGATCGCGAAGAAGGAAACCAGACACCAACTGACAGCAATCCAAAACATAGAGAAATGGTATGTAAGCCATCTGAAACACACCCGAGGTTCCGGGATCCCGTCCAATCACACCAGCTAATTTTAAAACACAATACGAACCTACTCGAGGTCTAAAACCACACAAAAAAATACATCAAAACCATTGGTCGTACTCCCAATTCAAGCTTAATAAAACTAATGAACTTCCAACTTCTAAAACTCATGCCAAACCATATTAATTCAATTTCGAATGATCTCAAATTTTGCATATTAGTCCCAAATGACACAACGGATCTATTCCAGCTTCCAAAACCAAAATCCAAACCCAATAACTACAAAGTCAACTCTCATTAAAACCCTCAACCTTCCAAACCTTCAGCTTTCGCCAAAAAGCATCATATCGACCTACGGACCTCCGATTCAACATACGGACATACGCCTAAGTAAAAAAACCATACGAAGCTTTTGGAACCATCAAAACTCTATTCCAGAGTCGTCTACACATAAGTCAAACTCCGTGCAACTCTTTCAACTTAAGCTTCCAACTTTGGAACTAAGTGTCCCAATTCACCCCGAAACTTTCCCGAAACCAATCCAACCACCCCGAAAAGTCACATATCCACAAATAAACATAGAAGAGGAAATATATAGGGGAACGTGGCTATAATATACAAAACAACCAGTCGGATCTTTATAATGACTCCCATGTACTTATGTTTGTGCAAAAGGTCATCCTAGGTAATTCCAGCTAAATATGTGTTCTGAGGCCTCGAAAGCCTTCGCTAATCTAACCTCAATATGCGTGCACAGCCCGGGCAGGTAGCCGGGAAGCTTCCATGTAAAAATTTGATAAAAATGGGATTTTTGAATTGAATAATTGAATAAAGTTGACTTTGGTCAACATTTTTGGTAAACGGACCCGGACCTGTGATATGACGGTCCCGGAGGGTCCGTAGGAAAATATGGGACTTGGGAGTATGCCCAGAAGCAAATTCCGAGGTCCCAAGCCCGAGAAATGAATTTGTAAAGGAAATTATTTTCTGAAAATAATAAAGGATTTTGAAAATGAATTATTATGTGAAAACTGTGTTACCGGGCCCGTATTATGGTTTCGAAGCCCGGAACAGGTTTATTATATGTTATGTGACTTATCTGTGAAATTTGGTGTAAAACGGACTTGAAATGACGTGATTCGGATTGAAATCGGATAAGTTAAGCTTTATGAAGTTTTAAGAAATTTCTAAGAGTTTTGAGGTTTAATTCCGTGTTTTCGATGATATCTTGATGATTTAAAAGCTTGAGTAAGTACGTAGGATGTATTGGGAGACGTGTGTGTTTTTGGTTTTGAGAACCGAGGGCTCGGGTGAGTTTCGGAAAGCCAACGGGGTGTAAAAAGATAGGAAAATCTGGTGTAATTGCATTTTTGCTGGTGTCAGTTCCATTACTCTATGCGATCGCATTGATTGTCCTGCGATCGCATAGCTTTGTGCCTGGGGGGTAGTTTGTTACACTATGCGATCGCATAGCATACTCCGCGATCGCATAGTGT
>ML242099.1:0-14602 GCA_005239495.1 Nicotiana undulata
CACTTGTGAACCTGGCCCTCTTGTCCTGCTGACCTGGCTGACCCTACTCCCTGCTCCTCATACAGTAGCCCTCAATCCGTCGGGCTATCTCTACTACAAGCTGGTATGGGGTACCCATCTCTACCTCTATGGCCATAGAGGCCCTAATACCTGGATGCAAGCCTGCCACGAACCCCCGCACCTTCTCGGCATCAGTAGGAAATATCATAAGGGCATGGCGAGACAACTCGGAGAATCTAGCCTCGTAATTAGTCACTGACATCTGCCCCTGCTCTAGTCGCTCAAACTGACCCCGTAGCTCCTCCCTCTCAGAAGGTGGAATGTATCTGTCAAGAAATAACTGAGCGAAATGATCCCAGGTGACAAGAGGAGAATCTGCTGGCCTGCTGAGAATATATGACTGCCACCACCTGCGAGCTCTGCCCTCTAACTGAAATGTGGTGAAATCCACTCCATGGGACTCCAAAATCCTCATGTTGTGCAGTCTGTCCCTGCACCTATCAATAAAATCCTGAGCATCCTCTCCCCGCTCACCCCCGAAGACTGGAGGGCGGAGTCGGGTCCACCTATCCAACATCTTCTGCTGGTCACCCTCTGCAACTGGCCTGGGCTCTGGGGCTGCTACTATGGGCTGAACCCCTCCCACGGGCAGTGTGCCTGGGGTATGACGTGATGCTGCTGCCTGACCTATGGCCAAAGCGGTAGGAGTCTGGACTCCCCCTCCCGCCTGAGAAGTAGCAGGGTCGGCTAAAAATAAACCAGCCTGAGACATAGTGTCCATAAATCTCAGCATACGGCCCATGACCTCCTGGAAGCCTGGCCCCGTCATGAAATCCACTGGAGCAGGTGCTACTGGAGGCACCTCATCCTGCCCCTCCATAATAGCGTCCTCTGGTGGTTCCACTGGCGTAGCTCTGGGACGCCCTCGTCTCCTGCCTTGAGCAGGTGCTCTGCCTCTTCCTCTACCCTGACCTTGGGTAGCCGGGGCAACGGCCTCTCCCGGACCAGGAACATTGGATGCATGCGTCCTCACAATCTGTGAGAGAAATAGAAGAATAATTTTGAGTACATCATATATTGCACGACAAGATATGAATAAAGGGAAGTTTCCTAACACCCCATAGCCTCCCGAAGATAAGTACAGACGTCTCTGTACCGATCCGCAAGACTCTATTGGGCCTGCCCGTGACTCGTGAGACTTTCGTGAACCTAGGGCTCTGATACCACGTTGTCACGACCCAGAATCCTAATCCGAGTCGTGATGGCGCCCAACGACGAGGTTAGGCAAGCCAACACAAATTACACTAAGTGATACCCTTCCCATCTAATTAAACAAGTCAAAGATTTACCAGTTTATAACAACTAACATGGTACTAGCCTTGAGCGAAGGTAAAGTCATAGTAGATACAAAGCCGAAATAAAACATACACATGCATGTACAACCCGAACCCAAAAGATATATATATATATACACTATGCGTGTGTGCCAGGAACTAGTGTCACGAGTGTCATGGGCAACTACTGAATATACAATGACTACAATATATACAGAGTCTCCGTCTGAATGAAATGGACAGAGAAATATAACAAAAGAGCTCCAGGGTGCTGCTAGGAAGTCGTTGGGAAAGCAGCTCACTGTGAAGAATGGCCACGCTATCAATATCTAGCACCGACCTGATAGCCAGACGTGCCAGCCTTCAGACCTGTACAGTCAAGTACAGAAAAGAAAAGAAAGTGCAGCATGAGTACATATTAAATAAATATGTACCCAGTGAGTATCCCGCCTAAACTCGAAGAAGTAGTGACGAGAGGTCGACTCGATACTCACTAAGGTCCAGCAGTGATAACATATGATAGAATATGATGAAATACAGTAGGCATGTCAGGGAAATAAGCAACAAGTATATATATCAAAAGCAGGAAAAAAAATCAAAACAATTTATGAACTAAACAATAAAGCACTTTCAAGGTAAGACCACCGAACGAAACAATAATCACAAATTCTTAGATCCGCCGTGGCGTACGACCCGCTCCCATAAGGTACCTTCTACACTTGCCGTGGCGCACGACCCGATCCCATATTCATTTCAATTTCTTTTCAACACTGTCATGGCGTACGGCCCGATCCCATATATTTCATAATTTCTCAACACTGCCATGGCGTACGGACCGATCCCATGTATTTCACAATTTCTGTTCAACTCTGTCGTGGCGTACGACCCGATCCCATATATTTTCAATTACTTTCAACACTGCCGTGGCGTACGACCCGCTCCCATGTATTTCACATTTTCTTTTTAACTCTGCCGTGGCGTACGGCCCGATCCCATATATTTTCAATTACTTTCAACACTGTCGTGGCGTACGGCCCGCTCCCATGTATTTCACAATTTTTTTTCAACCCTGTCGTGGCGTACGGCCCGATCCCATATAATTTCACAATTTCTACTTACCATAAGGCCTCAGAAGAATAACACGATGCTAAAACATAGTTTCATGGTACATATGGCGTCATAATAAATCATATGAAGCATTTCAAGGAAAACATATAAGGCATTACGAAAAAAACATATTTAAGGCATTACAAGAAAAGCGTACAAGGCATTACGAGAAAGCATGTAAGGCATTACGAGAAACATACAAGGCATGGTGTGGGCCTAACTACCCGGACANATGGGGACTATTCCCTCTTACAAGGTTAGAAAGAAGACTCACCTCGTGTCGAATCTACCCCTCGGACAACAATTGCACCCGAAACTCCGAACTCCATACCCGAGGACTCGCAACTAGTCAAAAAGTGTGAAATTAGATCAATGCATGCACAATGTGAGAAATTATCCTAGTTATTCATTAAAATCGCTATCTTTGACGAATTCCCAATTTCCAACCCCGGTCTCTCATGATCGAATTCCGAAAATTCTCGAAGGGATCACTACCCATAGCCTAAGGATCACTAAGGTGTGATTTCTACTTGAATTCATGGCCTAAAATGGAAAGTTACAAAATCCTCAAGAACCCTAAAATTTCTACCTAATTCTATGATTTTTAGATGATTTAGTAGTGAATTTAACTAGGAATTAATGTTAAAGCTAGAAGATTATGGGGTTTAACTTACCTCTTACAGTGGGTGGTCGTGGGAGGTGCTGCCCAAACTTGGATGCTCTCTAATGGAAGTTGATGGTGGGTAAAAATGAAGGAAACCCGTAATTTGGACAATTAAAAGGGGCTGGTAATAGTGATTTCTGCACCTGCGACCTTGGGACCGCAGGTGCGGTCCCGTCCCGCACCTGCGAGAAAATCACCGCCCCTGCGGAAAAGGGCCTGGGACCCTGGCATCGCGCCTGCGGAGAATGAGTCCGCGCCAGCGGTCCCGCTCCTGCAGAAGAAGGGCCGCGCCTGCGATGGGGGTCGCACCTGCAAAGGCTGGACCGCAGGTGCGGTCACACCAGAAGCAGCCACACCAGTAGTGGATTTTGCTGGTTTTTGGCCCCGCGCGGGGTTCGGGAAGCACCTGGGCCTACCCGAACCCCCATCCAAATATACCAACAAGTCTGTATGCATGATACGGACTCGCTCGAACTCCCGGAACATGGAAAACAACAACGAAACTCAAAATTCAACCCCAAAACCAAATTGAATCAAAACTAAGAACTTGAAATTCTAGAATTCACTACAATGCGCCGAACCGGCCTAAACCACTCGGAATGACTTCAAATTTTGCAGACAAGTTATAAATGACATGACGGAACTATTCCCGGTATCGGAATTTCATTCGGACCTCGGGAACATAAAATCACCTTTCAAGCCAAATTTCAAATTCTTTAAAAACCTCAAAACTTCATTAACTCCAATTTTCCTCGTTTTGATCCGAAACCAATCAAATCAAGTCCGTTTCTTACCAAATTTCGCAGATAACTTATATAACACATATTGAACCTGTTCCGAGCGCCGAAATCATAATACGGGCCCGGTAGCACAGGTTTCACATCAAGGTTCATTTTCATAAGCCTTTAATATTTTTATAAAACATCTTTCTTTGAAAATTAATTTCTTGGACTTGGATCTTCGGAATTCGATTTCGGGCATACGCCCAAGTCCCATATTTTTCCTACGGAACTTCCGGGACCGTCGAATCACGGATCCGGGTCCGTTTAACAAAAATGTTGACCAAAGTCAACTTTATTCAATTAATTTATCAAAAATTTAACTCTCAATCAAGTTTTCACATAAAGGCTTCCCGGCTATGCGCCCGGGATGCACACGCACATCGAGGTAAGATTAATGGAGGCTTTCGGGGCCTCGAAACACAGTCAAAATTAGATGCACATAAGATGACCCCTTTTTGGGTCATCCAACAAATCTGACGGACCCTGTTTTCTGGAAATGTAGCTCTCGGACACAACTCAATAGCTTGTTGGCTTAAGTCCTCATCATGTGGAATGCCTTATTGTCTACCCAATTGTCGTAAGACCCGATGTGGGGCATATGGCTGGATACTCCGCATACCCATTAACAAAAGATAGCACACTTCAGCGGACATATTGATAACCTCGCCGACGGGGAGCCATCCAAAGGTCCACTCGATTTGGTCGGCGGTCAATGAACTCATATGTGAGTGCCAAGCTTCTGTGCCCTCAATAAATTTGTGGCCTTCTACCCGAGTACTGTGTTCTTCAATACAATTCAGACTTGTTAAACCATAGTTCATGTAACATGGGCGGTGACAGAGGTGCTCGATCATCCAAATCTGTAGGAGCATGTTGCACCCTTCAAAGAACTTTCCCCCTGACTGGAAAATTGTTAGGGCACGGTAAATTTCGGCTAAGATCATTGGTATAAGAGTGCCATTGTTCTTTTTTGTCATGAAATCCGCCATCCCTACCAGTCCGTTGTCTATCAGTCCGTCACCTCGGGGGCAGATTAAAGTGCCCCGAAATGCTACCACAAAAGCTAACCCTCTGCGGGCTTCCCATTTAGCTTGGTTCTTGTGGTGTGTCAGACCAGTATTTTCAGCTTCATAGCCCCGAGGATCTCCATACCGGTTGTACAAAAAATAGAAAGTGCAGAACCCTTCAGCCAGGTGTGAGTCTTGAGTGTCACGACTAATGTTCAAAATATCCAAGAACTTGTGTGGAGTTACTGCCCTAGGTGCCACCGGATACCGACTTCTAAGATTGTCACTGAGACCAGCATACCCCGCTATTTCCTCTAGCGTGAGTGTCAACTCAAGGTCTAAAAAGTGGAACACGTTGTGGGTAGGGTCCCAAAATGACACTAAAGCTTCGACGATATCCAACCTCGGCTTGATTTTGAGAAGGCCAGTGAGTCCGCCCAAAGCTTTTATGGCAGACTTTCTACTAACTTCCCCCAGGTCGCTCCACCACATATGGAGTCCCACGGGAATTTCCTCGATAGACCTGAAGGGAGTGTTTTCAACTGTATTCATCCTGCACATTTGTTTGAATGTTTTGATTAAGAAAACAAAGTCAAACAAGGTTTTGACTGAAAAAGTGTCATCTTTTGCAAAAGGTTTGTAATTTTAAAAAAAAGAAATGGACCGTCTTTGTGAATACGGCCCCTCAATACTTCGGGTAGGAAGCTTTTACGGTTGTGCTTGCTAATTGGGCTGATTTATTTTTCCGAAAAGACTAAGTGATTATTTTTGCAAAAACAACCTTTCGGCGTCCCGTTGGGACAATTGGCTATTTTAGGCAAGAACAAACATCACCTAGTTTTGCGGCCGTGTTTTCTGTCTTGGTTTTGAAAATAAGGTTGGACCCGATGAAGGTTCCCTACATATCTCACATCCGGTGAGAATCAAACAATGCGTAGTTCAGAAAATCTTGACACAATTTTGAAACACCGACTTACTTTATTTTGAAATACTATTTTCAGAAATTTTGGCAGAGTTTCGGGATGATATCGAACATCGGGTTTTTCAGAAATTGGCTAAATCTCCTATTCTATTCCTCTCTTGGTTTTTCTGTCATCTCTTTTTCTTTTCTTCCCTTTTAGTTGTTTATTTAATTTCTTTTATATAGCCGGTTGTACAAACAAACCATAACAAAATGTTGTACACATAGCAAGTAGGATGCACCAAGTAGTCTTTAATTTTGGGTTCACCTGTCCTAGACAGACCCAACCCCTGTGTTGAGTCCCCTAAGTCAAATGCACGTGATGCAAGTAAAAGTTCCTACTAGGGATCCGGCATGAGGCTATGTCATTCT
Source organism: Nicotiana undulata (assembly GCA_005239495.1). Classification (NCBI taxonomy): domain Eukaryota; kingdom Viridiplantae; phylum Streptophyta; class Magnoliopsida; order Solanales; family Solanaceae; genus Nicotiana; species Nicotiana undulata. The sequence continues at coordinate 6,228 of ML242099.1, forward strand.
AGGTTTATACCCTAGGGTTTTTTTCTAGACAAGGCTTACCCGAGCGGACAACTCAAGCCGAGGTCGGGGCAACATACCGGGAATACAGAAGCTTCACCGGCTTTGCAACTTGTCCGTACCTCATTCTAAAATTTGGATGACTCTAACAGAAAAGAAGTCACACAAAGTGCACACTTACCAGATGATTTAGAAGACTCAGAGAGAAGAAGGGTTTCAGCACAATTTTATACGCAGTTCAAATAATATCAAAGCAGTAAATGCGACAATTAGCACATTAGATTTAAACACGCAAAATCAGATAAATGGACGCCAAAATATAACAGTTATACAAGTTCGAATTCTTGAACCCTGAACCAGAGATTCTGGGTTCGTTCCCCAGCAGAGTCGCCAGAGCTGTCACACATCCTTTTTCACTACCCCGGATTAATGAAGGGTAATAAGGGAGTTTTTCTCATTAAAGTGACATTATTTGGTTTTGGGATTTATTATTAGTTTTCAGAGTCGCCACCCGAATTTTTTACGATGCTCCGGGACACCGTTTTGTTTTAAAAATCTCAAATCGAGGAAATTTGACTCTGTATTGATTTGTCTGCGACCAGAAATCCGAGTAAGGAACTCTATTAACCCGGGAGAAGGTGCTAGGCATTCCCGAGTTTCGTGGTTTAGCACGGTCGCTTAACTATTATTATTTGGCCTAAATTATCCGATTATTTACGTGTTTTAACCCATTGTGCATTTAGCCTTTTTAAATTTTAGCCGCTTTTGACATTTATGGATTTATCTTGAAAACAAGTCACGAGAAACGTGCACTTGTTATGCTTTTGGACGTGTTACAGTTACGCCACATGAAATGCACCCGTAATTGCAACACATAATTTTATTATGATTTGAAGTTTAAGACGGGGACATGAGTTGTCGCGCCCGAGTGTAGATTACGTAGTTAATACTATTGGTCATGACAGTTTATAGTGCCTATTTGAAGCAACGTTCAATTATTCCTTACGTTTTTCTATTTTTTGAAGGAGCGTTTTAGTTTTTAAGATCGATTAGGACGTTTATGAATTTATCTTAAACAAGTCACGATGGCGTGCACTTGTTGTTTTTTAGCACACGGCAAACACGTCGCATGAAATGCACCCGTGGTTGCCACATGCGTTTTATTATTGTTTGAAGTTTAGGGGTCGGGGGCATGAGTTTCCACTCCCGGGTGTAGGTTATGGTAGTTTGAAGTAATACTTGACTATTTACTAAATTTTAATCTAAAGATGTATTTTTTTCAACCTAAAGGATATATCGAAGATTATTTAACCTTAAATTCACTTAGTCTAAAGGACAAGATGCTTGGGCTATGGCCATATTTAGCCCAATTTATCACTTTAGGCCATCCTAATTTTGGCTATTTTTGCAAAGAGAACAAAGTAATTTAAGGCATGCTTAATAAGGAAGGATCTAACTTTACTAGTTCACGAGTAACATGTAACAAGCGAAATGGACACTTTCAACTATAATAAGACATTTGATTTAACATTTTATCGATTTGAATAGCTTAAATCGATACTACTAATCCACAAGCCGTGCATATTGAATCATACAAGTCATTATAAGTTCTGGACTCTTAAGAAAATACTTTGAACAACAAATTCGCATTTCTTCAGATACACCGACATCTTTTAAATCAAAACAGTCATTTTTCAGAAAACTTCAATGGGTATTTACGAACTTATTCGAATACGAAGATTGTAGGAAGAAAGACTTAACAGAAAACGCTGTTGAATTTTAATCGGATCCTAATTATTAAATGCCTGGCGAGTATTTTTTTTTAAAGTTTAATAAAATCATTTTTCAGGTAGTAAACCCATGCTCATACATTCGAATGATTTTGAGGAAAATAAAACTGCATAAGGCCTGTTTAACAGTTTGGCCCAGTTTCTTTTCGAAAATTTTTATACTAGAACTGAAATCTAAATACCAATTGAATAAGTCCAGTCCACATTTACAATCAATACAAAGTCCATTACATTTCATCTGTTACTATACATTTCCTAAAGAAAAGATAGAAAAATCATAATAAAGAAATAATGAAAATTGGTTGTTGTTCCTGTGCAAGCTAGCAGCATTTCAGAGCTTTGAGACCTGCATTTCCATAACTATTTAAAAAAAAAACCAGACAAACAACTAAACAAATAAATATTCTAAGCACTTTTTAGGATAAATCTAACCATTATGGGGTCAGACCTAATCCTAATCACACTATACTATAAGTACTAAAGGTAGAGCATGTTTTGAGCATTTTTTCTGAAATGAATTTTGACCATGAAATGAGTCAGATTTAATTTCAATGATGCCGCTTTATTTGACCATTAACAGTCATACTCATACTTCAGCAAATATTCATTTGAATACTTTGACTACTCTTGGCATTTTTAGAGAATGAATCTGAACATTGTAAGGGATTCATATTCTTTACTCCAAAGAGCCTTTTGATTACCCACTTATATCCGTTGAAAGGATAATTTTAGCAAGTTAAATAACTGCTTATGCACTGTTATGGGACGAATTTGACTATCAAAGAGTCAAATTCATCTACCTTAGTGCTAATATTAACATTATTCTAAACTATGTAGAAACTTTGATTATTTAGGCATTTTAGAGGATGAATCCGGCCATTCAAAGGTTCAGATTCCTCACTCTAATGCCCTTCTTAGCTACATACTTTGTACCCCTTTTGAAAGGGTAAACCTCAGCCAACCGTACTAAAGTTTGTGCACTTCCATGGGGTGAGTTTGATTATTAAGAAATCAAACTCATCTACCCTAGTGCTAATACTAACATAATTCTAAACTATATAGAGACTTTGCTTATTGGGTCTCTTCAATGAATAAAGAACACAAACAGAAGCATGTTTTCTGCATTCTTATGGAAAGAACCTGACTACAGAGAAGGTCAGATTCAATGTCCAGCAATGCTAATACACCAAATATTCTATACTTAAGCTCTGAAATTGAAGATTCTTAAAGAAATTCCAATAGAACATATTTCAACTCCTTTTCATAGATACTAACAACATAAAATTCAAAATTTCATAGTCTAATATCAACAAGAATCATACAATACAGAACAAACATCACATAATCAATTCAGCATTTAGATTTTTTTTTAATGTGAATAAGAATAAAGGAACTTCGACTACAGATACAAATTTGCAAAACAATGAAACACAACTTTTGATCTAAAAATTCATTAAAGTGTGATGTTACATACCTTTTGAAGAGAAGAATGATAAAAACTTGACCAAATAAAGGTCAAGTATAGACAGCAGTCAGCAAAAGAAGAAGAATCCAGCAGCAGTCAACAGAAACCAAAACCAAGCAAACCCAATAGGAAATTAACCCAGAAAATTTGAGTGTAAACACATAAAATTCTCAGAATCAAGATACCCAAGAAGAACAAGAATATGATAATCCAAATGATACCCTGATGGATTTTTGTTCAAAAATAAATAGCCAGATTTTCCTCTTTTGTTTTCTAATATTCAGTATTCAAGAAAAAAAATAGTTTTTCAGATTGTAGAGAGAATTTTCAGAGTCCAGGAACCCTTTTTAATTAAAAGGAGGGGTCTATTTATAAGATATTTGGGAATAGGATATTCTTTGAAATATTCCCTATCCAAAAGCTGAAATATAGTACAAAATAGTACATAGGGCAGCTGTCAACCTTATCTTTTTAGACAGCTGCCCTTATTCTAGAATATTCTTACTAATTAAAGACCTTTCTACCCTTAAAATTCAGATTCCCTAAGTCTACCTTACCTATTTTACCCTTTGGAGTCCCTGAATTTACCATTGGGTAATCAAGGTTACTCACTTGGGTTATTACTTAACTTTAGTTAACTAACACTAGTTATGTCCTTTAGGTGACTACTAGTTCTTCTTAACTAAGGTTAGGTCAACTAATTAAAGGTTAATTGATTAGGAGTTTAGAGTTAGTTTCATACTAATTACCTATGTTTAAGTCAATCAAATTAACTCCTTAAATTAAGTTAACTGATTTAGTCTAGTCAATTACTAAAATCAGAAACTTAACTAATTATTAGGCCCAGGTTAACTAATTTATTTTAGTTAATTAATCCTAAACTAATTATCTTGGACAGATTTTCAGTTAATTACTTAAGAGGCTACCTAAGTTAACTCTTGGGTTGAAGAAGTTGGAATTATTTAAATGTGAGACTAAGTGAATCATTTGTTCTTAAACTTAGTTAATTGGTCTTAGCTAGTTATCTAAGACTTAGGTCAACTAAGTTGTTAGCTTAATTATTTTACCTTTTGACTAGGTCTACTAATTAAGTGTGACTAATTCCTTATTGCGTAATTAGCTTACTTGAATCGACTAATCATTAAAAATAGTAGTTAATTGAGTTAATGGGTTTAAACAATTTCAAATAGTGTTTATCTAGAAATTATAGTTAACTAGCTTAAACTCAGTGATCAACTCTGATTTTAAGTGAAGTCACAAATCAACTAACTCGTTTTAAGTATTAGGTATAATCAACTCCTAATCAATTTCTAACTACTTGATTAATCAAAACTTTAGGTGAATGACATAACCAATGTCAGTAGTTAATTGGAGTCATTTGTAAGGGAACCTTAGGCATATTAATTTAGGTAGTCCTTATTTTAGATAAACCTAGAACATACACAATTAGAATAAGGTGGCAATTGAGTGAACATATAACTTTGGCAAAAGAGAATGGAATAGAGCCAACTCAAAATTTAAACAAATAAACTAGAGTCGATTGAATCATGTGAAATCAGTAGACTATCAAGAATCTCTATGAGACTTTACATGATTAATAACTCACAGCAGATCAGAAAGCTAGAGCTAATTTTAGTATTTAGAATTATTATCTAAAATCAGTATATGGTTTTTTTAAAGAAGAAACAGGCCAAAGGAAGAAACAAACAAAACATGCAGCAATATCATGTAAACTTTAGAGCAGTAGTCAATCATTTAAAGCAAGGAACCTATCAACTTATACACACATAATCATAAACTAGAAAACCTAGGAAAAATGGTTTAGTTAATTGCAAACCATGCGATAAAACATGATTAATTAAGACGGATCAAGGAATAACATCTACACATGAAATAGTGAACAACAGTCTAAACTAGAAAGAATGTTTTATCAAAATATTATGGAGATTTTGAATTAATCAAGCATGAACAGGTAACACAAATGAAAAGAAACCGTGATAAAAAAAAGAAAGAAGAAAAGAGCAATTAAATTAACGGCCTATTTGTGTTATCAATCAGAAAGCACAAGGAATACATAGAAAATGGGAGAGGGAATACCCGTTTGAGGGTTTGGACGAACTCCGGCGACTTGCCGGAGTTTGGCTGGACTCCGACGACCTCCAAAAGTGACCCTCACTCGCATGAATCGCCGGCTCTTGTCAAAAGCCATCGACTCATGTGAGTTTGAGTCACAGAGTCGCTTGGGATCCTCTTCGGCATGTTCTAGGGTTTCGACAGCCTTGTAGATCCGGAATTACTCGTAAATGGTTGATTGTTTGGGGAAACCAACGTTGGGACGGGGTTGAGGAGGTCGTGGAGATCGTCTGGTTAAAAATTGGGGTCGATTGGAGAATTTTCGCCGCCGGAGGCGATTTCTGGCCGGCGGAGCACGACCGGGCAGCGATGGGATTGTGGTGGTCCGGTGGTCAGTCTCTAGGGGGAGGGATAAAGACGGATAGGAGGGGGGTGTAATACTTTGGCTTAATGGGGGTAGGGGGGTTACTGGAACAATTATATAGGAGGAGGTTAGGGGGGTTCCCAGCCGTTCGATTGATTTTGATCAACGGTTGGGATGGCTTTAAGGCAAAACGGGGTCGTTTTGGTTACTTGGTGGGGCAGGCCGAGTGAGGGGTTTGGGCTGGGTCGTTATGGGTAGTGTAGAGACTAATTATTTTGGGCCTGGGCAAAATAAACCCAAGTCCTAATTAACACCCTTATAACTAATTAAATCTAATTATCATCCTATAATTAATTAACACCCTAATTAACCCTATATCTCAATTTAATTAAAACTAAACCTACTTTAAAAAAAGTAATAATTAGTTCTAAGCTTTATTTCATTTAATCATAAATTGATTAGGAGTAAAACCATTAATTTTATACTCTTAATTAAATCTAGTGATTTATAAAAAATGATTAATTTTAGTAATCAGTTGTCAAAACCATATTACATCAAATAATCATTATCCGCTTGTTATTTAATCAATTATTTACAAATAATAAATTCATAATTTCTTGATGCAATTTTAATAATTAAAAAGAATGAATTATGACTATGCAAATGCAAGCAGTTCACAATTAATTTACTAGAATTCAACAAAAATTCATAAATTAATTTATTTTATCGAATTTTGTAGGAGTATATGGTGGATGAAAAATCACGTGCTCACAATAATTAAATCCGGGTAAAAAAGACTTAACCCAATCCAACACATGAAAATCCCCTCCAAAATCTCCCAAATCCGAGCTCTCAAACTCAAAAAGTGATAAAATATCAAAAGCCCTCGAAATAGAGTACCTATATTTTGCTGAGCGAATTTTCTTATGTGAGCGCGATGAAAAATGGCAATAGGCTTCGGGAACACATATAGACTACTGCGAACACAATGAGTAAAAGTCCACCAACCCCCAACTCTATTACGTGAATGCGAAGTTAAGGATTTGAACGCGCACATCATACAACTAAAGCATCGCGAACGCGTGCCCACACCCGCGTCCGAGATGAACAAAATCCCTGAGTTCCCAGAATCATTTAGCAACGTCTTTGCAATAGCGAAGAACAACAGACACACCAGAAACCAGCAACTCTAAAGTATGAAAAAATGGCACGTAGCCCATCCAAAACACACCCGAGGCCCCGTCCGAAACATACCAATAATTTCCAAAACACAATACGAACTTGCAACTTCTACAACTTGCACCGAGTCATGTCAAATAAATCCGGAATAACCTCAAATTTTGCATACAAGTTCAAAATAACGCAACAGAGCTATTCCAACTCCTAGAATCGCAATCCGAACTTGATATCAATAAAGTCAACTATGATGACTCGATGAGTCATCTAGAGATTTAACCCTTAATTTTGTGTTTCAAAACCTCAAATAGCTCCTTTTACCCTATATCAATTTGAGAGCACAGTCCGTGCCTTTTTCCAAAAGGCTTTTGTGTGAATAATGGATTAACATGTGAATTCGTGCCTTAAAAATCCATTTGAGTTGACCTCGGTCAACGTTTTAAGAAAACGGACACGGATCCTTGTTTTCACAATCTTGTCAGTATGTATCATGATTTGGACATGGGAGTATGCCCGGAATCGAAGTTGGAGGACCCTAGCTCGAGTTATCGCATTTTGTCAAAAATTTGAAGTTTAAAAGTTTAAAGACATTATAAATTTGATAGTTGTTTGACTTTGTAAAAACTGGTTTCGTATTGTTGTTTCGGAACTTGGTATAGGTCCTTTACTGTATTTATGACTAGTCTGCAAAATTTGGTGCGAAACAGAAGTGATTTGACGTGATTTAGACGCCCGGTTGTTAAAATGAATGTTCTAAAGTTTTATTGAAAATTTCATTCATTTTGGTGTCCGGTTCATAGTTCTAGGTGTTATTTTGGTGCTTCCATCGCGCGAGCGAGCTCGTATAATATTTTTGGACTTGTGTGCATATTTGTTTTGGAGCCCCAAGGTCTCGGGTGAGTTTCAGATAGAAAAAATTCTAGTTTTTAGCTTCAGCTATCATCTAATCTACTTTAAGATCGTGAAGCCTTTCTCACGGTCACAAAGGGGGAAATTGGGACTAGGGGAGGATTGTTCTACATGAACACGGGGAGATGGACGCGAACGCGGAGTAGTAGGGGGGTCTTCCCTTCACAAACACGCCCATGCCTTCGTGAACGCGTAAGGTTTTAGACTTATGGGGGCCCCCAGCTTTACTCTACGTGAAAATGTGAGCATTGGCTTGTGAACGCGGAGGCTTGAAAGGAGTAGCGCGTGGATGTACTCACAAACGCGTAGGCCTTTTGTTGTTGCCTTTCGCGAACAAGACAGGTCCTTTGCAAACGCGAAGAAGGCCTGACGCCAGTGATTTATAAGCTTAAAAAAAAAGGAATTCACCCATTTTTCATAAACTCTTAGAGCTCAGCCTAGAGGAGATTTTGAAAGGAATACTCAACACCAATTCATAGTTTTGTACACTTTGACTCATCCTCTTCAATATCTAACATCACTCATTAATTTCTAGCCCTAATCTTTGTTCTTTCATGGTAGAAAACTAGGGATTTAGGAAGAATTTTTTTTGGGGGGGTGG